>PVHX01008444.1:0-83577 GCA_004024805.1 Geosciurus inauris | reverse complement strand
ATCATTCCTTATAGAAATAGAAAAGGCAATCATGAAATTCATTTGGAAGAATAAGAGACCCAGAATAGCCAAAGCAATCCTTAGCAAGAAGAGTGAAGCAGGAGGCATCACAATACCAGACCTCAGATTATACTACAAAGCTATAGTAACAAAAACAGCATGGTACTGGCACCAAAATAGACATGTAGACCAATGGTATTGAATAGAAGACACAGAGACAAACCCACTTACATACAGTTACCTTATACTAGATAAAGGAGCCAAGCACATACACTGGAGAAAAGATAGCCTGTTCAACAAATGGTGCTAGGAAAACTGGAAATCCATATGCAGCAAAATGAAACTAAACCCCTATCTCTCACCATGCACAAAATTCAACTCAAAGTGGATCAGGGACCTGGGAATCAGACCAGAGACCCATCACCTAATAGAAGAAAAAATAGGCCCAAATCTTCATCATGTCGGATTAGGACCATACTTCCTTAACAAGACTCCAATAGCACAAGAAGTAAAATCAAGAATCAACAAATGGGATGGATTCAAACTAAAAAGCTTCTTCTCAGCAAAAGAAATAATCAATGAAGTGAATAGAGAGCCAACATTCTGGGAACAAATCTTTGCCACACACACATCCAATAGAACACTCATCTCCAGGATATATAAAGAACTCAAAAAGCTTAACACCAACAAAACTAACAATCCAATCAATAAATGGGCCAAAGAACTGAACACAAACTTCACAGAAGAAAATTTACAATCCATCAACAGACATATGAAAAAATGTAGTTTTGAAATGCAAATCAAAACTACCCTAAGATTTCATCTCACACCAGTCAGAATGGCAATTATCAAGAATACAAACAACAATAAGTGTTGGCGAGGTTGTGGGGGAAAAGGCACACTCATACATTGCTGGTGGAACTGCAATTTGGTACAACCAATCTGGAAAGCAGTATGGAGATTCCTTAGAAAATCTGGAATGGAACCACCATTTGAGCCTGCTATCCCACTCCTCGGTCTATACCCAGAAGACTTAAAAACTGCAAACTACAGTGCTGCAGCCACTTCAATGTTTATAGCAGCTCAATTCACAATAGCTAAACTGTGGAACCAACCTAGATGCCCTTCGATAGATGACTGGATAAAGAAACTGTGGTATATATACACAATGGAATATTACTCAGCAATAAAAGAGAATAAAATTATGGCATTTGCAGGTAAATGGATGGAATTGGAGAATATCATGCTAAATGAAGTAAATCAATCTCAGAAAACCAAATGCCAAATGTATTCGTTGATAAGTGGATGCTGATCCATAATGTGGGGAAGGTCATAGGAACAATGGTGGAACTCTGTTCACAGGGGTGTAAGGGGGGAGGGGGCATGGGGACAGTAAAGGTGGTGGAATATGATGATCATTGTAGCCCTAACTTTATGTATGACTACATATATGTTGTGATTGTATACAACTTACAACTAGAAAATTGATGTGTTATCCTCTATGTACAATGAATCAAATTGCATCTGTTATCATGTAAGCCTAAATAGAACAAATAAATAAATTAAATATGAAAAAAGAAGAAAATTTTCTCCTTGAAAATTTAATCTTATTGTATTTTTTCTAGCATTTTCTAGACCTTCTGCTTTTCTACATCATTAATGATACCCTATAGTGAACATAAATGGGAAATTCTTCAAGCAGATAACCCAGGTACTGATAGTCTCTGCTTTGCAATGAAAGGGATTTCTATAATTCATATAGATGTCATCTGCCTATTGCAGAAGAATTTAATAACTTTTGCATTTTTGAGAGATTAACAAGACTTTTGGCTGCTTTACATTTGTCTTTATTTTATATCATTGGCCATACCCATGACATTCCTCTGAAATCCTTGGTCAGCCAGGGACATACAAGGAATCATTCCTGTGTCTGTGGTATCACCGCTCACTGGTGTGACCAGTTTCCTTCTGAACCAGTATGTACTTATAGAGAACATCTCAACTGAGGACCACAGGCAGAAATGACCAATCAAAAGGGGTTTGCACTTGAGATGAAACCTTTTTCCAGCTCTAAAACAGGTCTGTGACATTTTGAAGCCAGTAATATTCTTCTGAAAACACAAAACATCAATTTCTTCCCCTGCTCAAGACCCTCCAGTGATTTCTCACACTTTAAATAAAATCTCAACTCCTCTCCTTGGCCTTCCAAGGACCTGTCCCTTTAGACTGTCCCTCGCTGCTTTCACTGTGATCACACTTCTCCAGCCACACTTGGAACTTGCAATTTGTCTATTATAGTTTCCCCTCTGGCATGTGAGCTTGGTAGGGAGCTGGTTGCCTGCTTTGTTCATGACTGTACCTTCACACCTGCCTTCCTGCCACGTACCCAGTGAGTGCTTGGTAACCTGAAGTAAAGCACAGTTACTGCTGATTGAACAGCCTCTCAACCTCAGCATCTGCTCTCCAGCTTGCAGCCCCCAGAGACCTCCCAGTATGACTGCCACCATCAGAAAGTAAAGGCAGTCTACTCTTCCTGTCAGTTTTGCAGGATTTGCCTCCTGTGCGCTCTAAAGTTCATGTAGCTCACAAATTTATTAATTTACTGGCTTTTCACTATGTGACTGGAATGGCATTTATTTATGAGAGGGGGAATAACAAAGTTGACTTAGGTGGTGGCTGAGGGCAGACAGACTTCTGAGTGTCCTAAACCTTATGTCAATCAATCTAACAGGTCTTTGAGCAAAAAAAATCTGAGATGAGAACAAAGTATCTGCATAATAATTATTAAACTAATTTCATTTCTTGCAATTATCACATAGTTATTTCCTTGTATACTTAGATCCAACCCATTATCACTATAGTTGCCAATACTAAAAAGAAAAAAACTTTCTGAGGTAAAATGTAAAAAGCAAATGGCGGGGGGACACTAAGCAGAGAACACATACCCTTTCCACACTTTAATTTTGAGACAGGGTGTTGCTGAGTTTCTCAGGGTGTCCTTGAGGATTGAGGTTACATGAGAGAGTTCTGCCTAGACCTGATAGGGACAGAAAAGGTGATGATGCCCAGCCCCACAGTGCCTGGAGTGACTGTGCATCCTGAGCAGCTCTTTCTTTACTTCCCTCTCCCCCACCGCCTCTCTAGTTAATTTGAGAAAGAATCTCACTAAGTTGCTAAAGGTGTCTCACTAAGTTTTGGAGGCTGGCCTTGAACTTGTGATCCTCCTGTCTCAGCTTCCCCACTTGCTGGAATTATAGGAATGCACCACCATGCTGGGCAGGACACATATTTTCCATGCTAAAAATCTATTTTTGTAGTTATATGCCCCTAACAGTTTAGAAGCACTTTTATAGTGGCTCAAATCTTCTTGAAAATAGGTAGAGTATAAATAAATGACAAATAATGAAGAAAATGTGAAAATTGGTTATTTTAATTAAGTTCCACAGGAGTGTGTGAGCTGAATAGAGCCAACTCAGTCCCTCTGGAGGGGAAAGAAAGGTACTTCTCTGCACACAACAGGTGTCCCCTCCCTGCAGGTGTGGTCCGTACAGGGCAACAAGGCCACATAAAGATGTCCTCCCCTCTGGTCTTCCTGCACAGAGTATCCCACCTCAACAACAATTTCTGCTGCTTCCACAGCTTTTCTGTCACCTTCTGAAAGACCCTGGAAAAGCCTAGAGTGTGAATAGATGCTAAGGGTTCAAACCTCCTAGGGTGCAGGAAGGATAGGGTGACATTTCCTGACAAGGGTGCTGAGGCTGCATAGTGGAACTAAACATTCTCAGAGGGCACTTTGGATTTGACAGTTTATTGGAAACACAGGTCTAGGTCTAAATGGCTTAAGAATCACTAACCTGCCCATACTTGATAGCTGAAGGGTGGGTTAAGATATCTATATGAAGATACGGATCTTTTAGAATGCCACAAGGTAGAGCTGAGAAGAGCCTGACCATTCTCCCTCATGGCTCCAGGTCTGCAAGCACGGAAGCTCTCTTCAGGAGAGGTGGAGTTTTAGGGAGAATAGCAGACTTAGGACTGAAAGACCCAGGTTTAGCTTTTGGCTCGAGTATACGCTGGAGGGGCAAAGCCTTGGGTAAGCCATACAAGTTCCCTGAGCCTAAATTTCCAGGTTCTTTGCTGGTAAAATAGGATGATGATCCTAGGATAATAACATTATAATAACTCAGAGACATTCTGAATATCAAATGAGATAATATATTAAAAAGTCTTGTGAGTAATGAGATACAACATAAAATAAAAGATGTTATCACCATGCTATTCTATTGCTGAAATCATTTACTTCCTCCCTCTGGAATTAAAAGCCTGAATCTATTTGGTTTGAGGTCTCTATGTGTGAATAGGCAGAACTTAAAAAGTGTTTTAGTCAGCTTTTTCACTGCTGTGACTGAAAGACCTGAAAAGAACAATTAAAGGAGGAAAAGTTTATTCTGGGGCTCAAAGTTTCAGAAGTCTCAGTCCATAGATGGCCAACTTCATTACTGTGGGTCTAAGGTGAGGCAGAACATTGTGCTGAAAGGGTGTGGAGTAGGAGAGCAGCTAAGGACATGGCACCGGGAAGCAGAGAGAGAGCTTTGCTCACCTTGGACAAAATATAAACCTCAAAGGCACACCCCCATTAACCTACCTGCCTATAGCTACCACCTGATTAACCCCTATTAGGGGATTAATGCTGACTAGGTTGCAACTCTCATAACCCAATCAATCCACCTCTAAAATTTCTTACATTATCTCACACATGAGCTTTGGGCGGGGGAACCTCATATCTAAAACATAACAGAAGTTTTTCACTTCATTACAAAGCCTGAGTACAACTAAGTTCATATACAAATGTTGCCTTCAGTGTCACCATATCTTCAGGCTTAGTTTTGGGCAAGCTGTGTTTAAAATACTGCCATAACTCACTCTGCCTCCAATAGTAAGTTCTTCTGTGTGCACCTTACTTCATTGACTGTAAGACATTTCATCTTCATCAAAGTCTCTTCCACCAAACAGCTTCTTGGACTGGATAACTAACTTTCCCTTATAAATACATTCACTTTAGAAATACCCTGTTCCTATGATTGATTTTGGAAAATTGAACTATTTCATTATAAATTCTATTACTTTTAATTGTTTCTTGTCTGCTAGTATTTTTTCCTCTCTGAACTTTACAGTGTCTTCTTTTTCATCTCCTGAATAATAATTTGTCATTAAGTCACTGCTGAATGCCCTTTTTTGTTGAACGTATTTAAAAGGTGACTAAAATAGCCCGGTGCAGTAGCACACGCCTATAATCCCGGCACTTTGGGAGGCTGAGACAGGAGAATTGCAAGTTCAAAGCCAGCCTCAGCAAAGGCGAGGCACTAAGCAACTCAGTGAGACCCTGTCTCTACATAAAACACAAAACAGGGCTGGGAATGTGGCTCAGTGGTCTAGTGCCCCTGAGTTCAATCCCGAGTACCAAATAAATAAATAAGTAAGTAAATAAATGATGACTAAAGTATCATGTATAGAGTCTACATGTTATATTGATACAAAACCTTACACAAAGTGTTGTTGGAGGTTCTGTGCACATATTTTACCAAACACAGAGATCAAATCCTTGCTACTTTTATTAATTTTTTAAAACAGACTAATTATCAGCAGACTGTTCTTTAGAAGGTGGTCACTAAGAAATTGTGATCCATATCAAGGAGAACAATATTCTGAGATGTACATGAACTAGGATGCAGGGAGACCTGGGATCTACTTCCACCTCTGACAATAACTTTAGGGAAGTTTGCTTCACATCTCTGGACCTCCGATTCTTAACTTCACAAGAAGGGAGCCAAACTAGATGCTCCCTGGGGCTTCATCCTGCTCAAACATTCATTTTGCTTAAGCAGTTGCAACTCAAGCAAACTCTACTCACACTCCCCGTTCAAGCATCCTCAGGGTTCTTTCTGAGAGGGGAAGTTCCCAAGCCCTCACAGAATTCTCCATCAGTCATGCTGATTCCACCAAACTGGAGAGTAAGTGTCTATGCGTGTTCTGCTCTGCTCTGGTGTGGGGGCTTGCCTTGAGATGGCGCTGAGCAGCCAGCTCGGGACTGACCATGCTGCCCTGAGAAAGCCACATCTCCTCACCCTTATTGGCTGACCTCTGCTTCCATGCTCGCGGACAAAGCATGGCTCTAACCTAAATGAATCTATACCATTACACGGAAGGGGACAGCCCCCTTCCGCATTCTTAGCTTAGAAACAGGACACTGCTGAACCCCCTTCCCTATATAAGCTTGTAACCTCCCCTCAATAAAGTAGTTCTTGATTGAGACAAGACTCCCTGGCTTGTGCATGTGATTACGTGCCGGGCGGCTTACCTTCCTTGGCTTGCCCCCCCCCGCCCCCCGTGGCGCTCGGGGACTCCCCTCTCCTGCTGGTGGGAGGAGTGGACACCCGGCGTTCGACCCCCGCACACTGGTGCCCCGCGTGAGGCTTGTGAGGACCTAACCTGCACACAGTCGGCAAGCCACGTTCTCGTGGCTCGTGGCTCAAGGTAAAGTTCCCCCAGTCCGGATCGGGCACTCTTCTTCAAAAGCGAGTAACTCAGCATTCAAAACGCTCAAATGTATTCTTAAAAGTAGAGGTTTAGAGATTTCAGATACTCAAGCCAAAAAGGTTTGGAAAATCTTCCTATGCGCCACGCCCTGGCTTTCTGCAGCGAATTGCTTTAATGAGGATACTTGGAAAAAGATGGAACAATTGGTGAGCGAACGAGAAGTCAATTTAGGGGAAAATCTCCCCATGGGAGTATACTCGGTACTTCTGGTTTTAAAGAGTTGCTTTCCCTCGACCCGCCAGCTAAGCTCAAAAGGAGTAATTCGGCTCCTCCCCCTTCTGAGGCACGCTCCGAGGGGGAAGTTTTTGCTAGGGAATGCGCCCATTGTTCTAAAGACCAGGAGAAAAAGGGCGGCTGTGCCACCCCCTCTGGGCCCTGTTCCTTCTTACAGGACTCACAAGGTCCTTCTCCTATTGCCCCACAAACGGAGCCCCTTCCCGGCTGCCCATCACTGTATTGTCACCCCCCAACCCAAGATTTCCTGCCATCTGGTCCCGGCAGTGGGAGATGGCTGCCATCTTGTCCCAGAGGTGGAGAATTGCCTCCATCTTCTCCCGGAGGTGGGCAATCACCTCCATCTTCTCCCGGTGGCGGGAGACCGCCGCCATCTTGCCCCGGTGGCGGGGGATCACCACCATTTTGTCCTGGAGGCGGGAACACGCCGCCATTTTGTCCTGCACCTCCGGCCCAGAACCTGCCGCCATTCTGCCCCTCGGGCAGGAACGTTGGCCCATCATTTTGCAGTCCCTTCGGGGCCCCGGCTACACCTGTCCGGGCCTTCCCCGTTAATGTCAATCCGGGGGGCAAAAGACCGGCTGCCTGGTATCCATGGGAGCCCCATGATTTAAAGGAACTTAAAAAAGCTGTAGCAGAAGATGGACCTAACTCCCCTTGGGCGGAAACTATCTTACAAGGTTTGGCATACCAACAATGCACCGCCCAGGACTGGAAGAACTTAGCGAGAGCCGTCCTCCCTGGGGTTCAATATTTAAAATGGTATGCATTTTACACAGATGAATGTCACTCCCAAGCGGATAGGAATCAGACTGCCAATCCTGCGATCCCTATTACTTATGGGATGCTATCAGGAACTGGCGATCAGTATTCTGCCGGCCTTCAACAGGCCACTATCCCAGCCCCATATCAAGAACAAGTAAGGGCAGCGGGACTGGCAGCTTAGAAAAGATTAGAAGAAGGACCTTCGGAGTCTTCAATCTCTGGCATTACACAAAAGCCCAATGAGGAACTTGCCTCTTTTATAGAAAGAGTGGAAAAGAGTATCCAAAGGAAATTCCTGGCTGGGCCTTTGAGAAATCAATTTGTCAAAATGTTGGTTTGGGAAGGAATGACCGCAGACCATAAGTTGGCATGTGCAGGACTTAAGGAGAGATCAATGGGATGATGGATTGTGGCCTCCAAAGACATAGGAACTCATACCCATCAGTCCCAAACCCTAACCATGGCCCTGCAGGCCCAAATAGCCTCCATAATGAAGGCCCTTGCTAATGTTCTAGTGCTTTCCCAAACTAGGGAAAAAAGGACTTGCTATGCATGTGGTCAGCCAGGACATTTTAAAAGGGAATGTCCCAATCAAAACAAATCGAAGAGACCTAATCAGGGACAGCCCATTATCCAAGCCCAGGGTCCCTCAGTGCCCAAGACTGTCTGCCCCAGGTGCCGGAGAAGGCTCCATTGGAAAAGGGAATGTAAAGCTAAGTTTGATGTTTACGGAAAGCCTTTAAACTAGAGGGGGGCATCCTCCAGCCCCATTACCCAAAGGAGGAAGAAATCATAGGGACCCATTAAGGCACACTGGACCGTTCCAATAGTAGCTGGGGTCAGACCCAAGATGGACATACATATTGATGGGAAAAAATTCCGTTGCCTGATAGATACCTGTGTGGATCGCACCATTCTGAGGAAAGAGGAAATTCCTCCACACTGGGAGCTTATATCAGGGCCCCAATTATTGGGAGTAGGGGGTAACACCAAGTCAGAAGAAGCTAAGAGATACCTTAAATGGGTGGATGCAGATGGAAATGAAGGAGATGTATGCCCCCTTGTGGCCTCTGGGCTCACTGCTAACTTACTGGGACAAGACATATTAGGTGAAGCCAAGGCATTCATTACCACAGATCACAGGGCCCATTATGAAGACATTTTGGAGGAAAAAAAAATATCAACAACAATTTGATTTGCCTTGTTTCCCAAATTATAGAGGGGACACCCTCTTCGAGTATTCCTGCAGGGGGCCCCCCGCCCTCAAGGTGCAGCCTCACCCCCAATCCTAAGGGCCACTGCTCCGATAGTGCCCACGGTGCCCCCCATCCAGTAAAAACCTGGGGCACCCATATGGGTGGAGCAGTGGCCACTTCCCCAATCTAAACTGACCCCACTAAAGGACATTATTCAGGAACAATTATCCTTAGGCCACATTCAGCCATCTGTTAGCCCATGGAATAGTCCCATTTTTGTAATATGACAATCCTCGGGAAAATGGAGAATGCTACAGGATCTCAGGAAAATTAACAAAAGGATGCTCCTCGTGAGTACCCCCCTGAGGGGCCTACCTTGGATTCCCTCCTTCTCTAAGGAACTCAAGCTTATTGTAATTGATATTAAGGATTGCTTCTTCTCCATGCCCCTACATACTCAAGATTGCGAAAAGTTTGCTTTCTCTGTCCCTTCTACTAACTTTAAGGAACCTGATGATAGGTACGAATGGACTGTCTTGCCTCAAGGTATGGCAAACAGTCCCACATTCTGTCAACATTATATGTCTCAGGTCTTATCACCTCTTAAGTCCTGGCCTGGATTGACTCTATATGTTTATATGGATGACATAATATTGGGGGCTACAGAGGATCATCAATTAAATAAGGCCTACACAAAACTAAGAAACCTCTTGGAGGAGGCAGCCTTTAAAATCTCCCAGGATAAAGTCCAGACCGTGCCTCTTTG
Source organism: Geosciurus inauris (assembly GCA_004024805.1). NCBI lineage: Eukaryota > Metazoa > Chordata > Mammalia > Rodentia > Sciuridae > Geosciurus > Geosciurus inauris. The sequence goes on along the minus strand of PVHX01008444.1, from coordinate 74,019 downwards.
AAAATTTTGGGGACAGACTGGATGCCATCTCTCCCTTTAAACCTCAGTTGGACATCCAGTCCTCCTATTCCCTGGTAGGACTACAAAAGGTGTTAGGGGAAATCAATTGGCTCCGACCCTGGTTAGAAACATCTACTGAGGATCTGCTTCCTCTCTTCAATCTGTTACGAGACAAGCAACCCTCAGACATTATAGAACTTTCTCCGGCCCATCTAAAACTCTTGGAAACCATACAGCAGGCCATTCACAATGCTCAATTAGCCCGCTATTCACCTGACTGTATGCTCTCCCTATGGATCCTCCCTGGAAATAAGCTCCTAACAGCAGTCTTAACTCAAAAGGGGCATCCCTTACAATGAATCCATGCCTCCGTGGGGGGAGTCCCAAGGGTATATTCCCAAGTGGATCAAATGGCAGACTTAATAATAAAAGGGAGAGACCTCGCAATTCGCCATTTTGGGGTGGACCCTGACACCTTTGTGGTTCCCCACCGGCTCTCAGATTTTATATGGATTCAAAGAAACCACTCCTGGGTATCATGTGCCCTAGAAGGATTCCTAGGAAAAACTGACTGCCATTATGAGTCATCCAAGTGGGTCACATCCTTCTCCCAGCTGTAATGGGTACCACCCACTTTATTCTCCACCCGGCCATTACCGAATGCCACCAATGTATTCACTGATGGAGGAAAACAAGGGGCTGCTATCATAATATACTCCCCCAGACTTACTGAGTCTATTTCACTGACAAAGGCCCACCATTTCCTTTCAGCCGATGGCTCAGCCCAATATAAGGAACTACTTGCTGTCGCTTTGGCCTTGACTCATGTTCATAGCGCTATGAATCTCTTTTCTAATAGTCTCTACATCATCAACCTCCTCCCTGCTTTGGTCCTATCCTATATACGCTTAGATTCTAACCCTATAACCCCTCTAATGATTCAGGTTAGGACACTCCTAACCGAGTGCTCTAGTCCTATCTATTTACAGCACTTAAGGGGACACCAAAACCTGCCAGGACTTCTGTCCTCAGGCAACAAGGAGGCCAACCAATTAGCCACAATGGGCCCACAAACATTAAATGCCCAGACTTTGTCTAACACACTGCTGGCCCAAAACCCACATGATCTCACCCACCTTAATTGGAGAGGATTACATCATAAATTTCCTCTTGACCCTATTAAAGACTTAAAAAGGATTGTTCGCACCTGTAAGTCCTGTATGCCATTTTTGCAGGTACCCCCCCTCCGGTCCCAAGGTCTCCAACCCAGGCAAATTTGGCAAACTGATGTCACCCATTATGCCCTATTTGGGAAATTAAAATATATATTCATGTCTATAGATACTTACACTCATGCCTGCTGGGCCACAGCTCATTCCGGAGAAAAGACTAAACATGCTGAGAGCCATTTTCTACAATGCTTCGCGATTCTAGGGATATCTCTCCAAATCAAAACAGACAATAGCCCATGCTTTATTAGTAAACCATTACAAACCTTCTTCCAGTCTTGGAATGTTAAACACATCACAGGCTTGCCCTATAATCTTCAAGGACAAGCAATAATTGAGAGACATAACAAAACCCTAAATGATCAATTACAAAAACAAAAAGGGAAAACAGACCCTCATACCCAACTAAGGCTGACATTACTTACACTAAATATTTTAAATTTTTCAAAGGACCGTCCTCTGACAGCATTTCAGACGCATTGGTCACAACAAGCACCATATGTCGCCCTCACAGGTGACTGGAGAGGCCCAGACCCGCTCATAAGTTCTGGGTGAGGATTTGGATGTGTATTCCCTCATGGAGAAAAACAACCTATATGGGTCCCAGCAAGAAATCTTAAATACACCCCATCTAATAACCCCTGCCCAAGAGAAAGTCTCTCTCTTGAGGAATAAATATTTATGTCTTACAGGAATGTCTAAATTGTTCTGGACTCTCTGTCTGATCTGCATGGGACTGCTTATCATCTCCCTGCTCACCTTCATAGTGAACCTGCATCCTAACAGGGCTAAGTATCTTTAACCACACTGTAATCCCTCATTACCTGACTGACCATGAGCATATATCTTCTCCTAATGCTAGCCCTTGGGGCACCTTCCCTAGAAAGTAATTCCAACCCCCATCAGGCCTATAACATCACCTGGGAAGTATTCATCCCAGGCTCTGGAGCTATTGCATCCAGCATTACAGGGCTCCATCCAAAAACCTGGTTTCCTTCCCTGACGGCCAACGTATGCAAATTAGCTGATGGGTATTGGAACCTACACCTGTCAAAGGCAACTGGGACCCCTAATTGTGGGTCTACTTGGGGGCTTAGCGCCTTGCAAAAGGAGGCCTTTTACATGTGTCCTGCACATACTAAACGGCGAGGCTGTGGAGGCCCTGAATCCTATTACTGTGCAACCTGGGGTTGTGAAACCATGGGTACAGTGCACTGGAAAAGGGGAAGCCTCGATGATTTCATCCAAGTCTCCCGAAAAGGGACACCCCCCTGTAACAGGTGGAAGGCCCTTTGTAATCTCCTCATTATCACCTTTACAGATAAGGGAAAATCTTCAACTGCTTGGGATGGAGGAGGTATTTCTTAGGGACTACGACTTCACCAAACAGGGCATGATAAAAGGCTTCTCTTTGGAATCAGAAGAAAAATAACAACCATTTCTCTAACCATTGGGCCAAATAAAGTCCTTGCCTGCCCCCAAGGCCCCCATTCCTTGGCCAGGCCCACGCCCCCGAAGAGACTTGTCTATAGCCCCCAGGGTAGTACTCCTACGACCTCCCCCCAAATCTCCGTAACCTCACCCCAGGGTTTCACTACCCCCTCTCTAAGTCCTTCAAAGGGAATTCCCAATCCCTTATGGGACGTTATTTCTGCCATGTATGATACCCTGAATGGGTCTTACCCTAACCTCACTGATACCTGCTGGCTATGTTATGATATTAATCCCCCATTTTATGAAGCTATAGGGAAGAACATCTCCTTCAATCCATCTCATGAAACTCCAATGACCTGGACAAATAAAAAGATCAAATTGACCTTAACCCAAGTCAGTGGCCAAGGTACCTGTATAGGAACTGTGCCTTCCCACAAAAAGGGCCTATGTGCCAATGAATTTGAATCCCCTTGCACTGGAGAAAACACTCAAAACTGGCTAACCCCCGGTGGTGGGGGGTTACTGGGTTTGCTCCAAGATGGGTCTAATTCCCCATGTGTCATGTCAGGTGTTTAACCAATCCCCAGAGTTTAGTGTTATAGTGGCTGTCCTGCCCTGTATTATCTACCATGATGAGGATTATGTCTTCTCGTATGGGGACGAAGGGCACCTGCAGAGGACAAAGAGAGAACCACTTACTACACTGACTGTTGCCACCCTGTTTGGTCTGGGATTGACCGGGGCTGGCACTGGCATTGCTTCCCTGATTACCCAACAACGGGGTCTTACTTCCTTGTGAGCTGCTGTCAATGAGGACTTAAAAGAAATTGAACAGTCCATCAGCCTCCTGGAAAAGTCCCTGACTTCCCTATCAGAAGTTGTCCTACAAAACCGGTGCGTACTCGACCTATTGCTCTTACAACAGGGGAGCCTTTGTGCAGCATTAGGGGAGGAATGCTGCTTCTATGCTGACCATACTGGGGTCATTAGGGATTCCATGGCCAAACTTAGGGACGGACTCACCAAAAGAAAACTAGAAAGAGAATCACAAGAGACCTGGTATGAGTCCTGGTTCAAACAGTCCCCATGGTAACTACCCTAATCTCTGCTGTAGCTGAACCCCTAGTTCTTCTGTTACTGGCTCTGACCTTCAGTCCCATTATTGTAAATAAGCTAGTGGCCTTTGTCAAAGAGCAAATCGGGAGCATACAGTTGATGGTCACAGAATGCCAATATCAGGTGATGATGGCCAGTCCTCGCTATGAGGAACTCTCTCAGAAAGAGGAGAACCCCTCCCCTGGGGTGTTCTGGCTGGACGACCCCTAGGCGAATGGGACCCAAAGTGCTAGTGTGGCAGCCAATGACGGGTAAGACCCCCTGAAAGATGGAAGCGACCTAAGACAGGCGCGCACTCGAGTATGGCCCACTCCTCCTATTACAAAAACAAAAAGAGGGAAATGTGGGGGCTTGCCTTGAGATGGCGCTGAGCAGCCAGCTCGGGACTGACCATGCTGCCCTGAGAAAGCCACATCTCCTCACTCTTATTGGCTGACCTCTGCTTCCATGCTCGTGGACAAAGCATGGCTCTAACCTAAATGAATCTATACCATTACATGTGGACAACCCACTTCTGCATTCTTAGCTTAGAAACAGGACACCGCTGGACCCCCTTCCCTATATAAGCTTGTAACCTCCCCTCAATAAAGTAGTTCTTGATTGAGACAAGACTCCCCGGCTCATGCATGTGATTACATGCCGAGCGGCTTACCTTCCTTGGCTTGCTCCCCCCCTCCGGTGGCACTTGGGGACTCCCCTCTCCTGCTGGTCGGAGGAGTGGACACCCGGCGTTGGACCCCCGCACTCTGGGGTTACCACCATTGTACAGTCAAATAATCCCTCAAATATGTAGGCAAGATGCTTTCCTTTTAAAAAAGTTAATGCTATGTGTGTATTATAACAACAACAACAACAACACAAAAAAACTGTTAAGCATCACTTATCCTGGGCCTATAAGTCATGTCACCTCTATCTGTATGTACATATATATAATATAAATATACAGTAGTGTGTATGTATACACACACCCACATGCACACATACACATACATACACACATGCAGATACATAATGCTGTGTGGCTGATGGTTGCCAAATTGCTACAGGTATAAGCTGAGGTTAATGAACTTTGTGTTAATCCAAATGTAAGCAAAGAAGAGGATGTATACAGGCTAAATCTAAAGAATAAATTGTTCTTTTACTACTTTAACAATTATTTTTCAAACAACTCTTCAATTTTACTGTGTTTTCCAAGAGGAAACATGCTAACTGCTGAGTTACAATGGGAGAGCTGGGAAGGCATTTTGTTTTAGTCATGGTGCATTCACCTTCTTTCCTATCCTCCAGTCACAGCCTCCTGACTATTCAGCTTCTCCCTGGCCTCCAGTTCTCAGTGCAACATCCAGGGTAACCTCACTGCGACTCCTTGTTCACAATCTTCCAGAAATTTCTAAAACTCAGAGTGCATGGTGAAGGACTCAGAGCAGCCTCAAGGGCCTCTGTGACCTGCTCCCAGCCCCTGCTGCTGTGGCTTCATTTGAAACTGTCTCCTTCCCACTTCAGGGCATCTGTACTTGCTGTTCTCTGTCCGAAGCGTCCTTTCCTTAAACATCTTCTCTCCCCCTCAGGTCTTTCAGTCAAATGTCACATTTCCAGAGAGGCCTTCCTTGATTACCCTATTTAAAATTGCAAGTCGGCCCTTCCCTGGCATTTCCTGAACATGTTTCTTGCTCTGATTTTCCACAGTACTCACCATCACCAAATAGAGCATAGATTTCACTGACCATGTCTCTCCTGATAGGGGTCTTTTGCGTTTTGTTCAATGCAACATTCCAAGCCCCCAAATATACAAGTGGGAGTCAATAAATGCTGTTGAATTAACAAATGTGTTTAACTCATTTAATGAAAATTAATCATAAAGATAAATTAGTTAAAAAGTAACATTTGAACTATTCTAGAAATATTATGGGCTTTTTTTCTTGAGGCAAAGTTTATTTGGTTAATTAAGTTAAGGAAGATATGAGAATGAGGATGGTAAGTTTAAAAATTAGAAAAAGACCATTTTGTTTAATCCCAGAAAAGCAAGAACTTTTCATAGATAAAGGGAGAATTTCTCTAAAATATAAGGAACTCCTGGGAATTGATAAAAGAAAAAAAAAGAGAGACACACAACTGGCAATTGTAAATTGGGCAAAAGATAAAAAGTTGACAGGAAAGGAAATGCAAGTGATCCTCAGGCAGTAATAGGAGGCCAAGCCCAACACTAAAGAGCATGCATGCTAAAATGAAGGTGAGATGCCTTTGGTCATTTAACTGTTTGACCACACACTGTAGAGGGCAGAGAAAACACTATGGAGAAGCACCATTCCCATGTATTGCTGGTAACAGAGGCAAGGGGTGTCGCCCCTTTGGACAATAGTTTGGCAGAAATGTTTGAAGTTGTAAGTTCATGCCTGTTGGCCTTTTAACCCTATTCCTCATAACTCACCTTCCTGATACGCCTGCATACATGCAATGTATATATTTATGTGTATGTACAAATTCATTAACTGCATTAAAATTTCTAATAGCAAAACACTGGATATGCCCAAATGTCCATAATTAGGAAAGAGGTTAAATCTGTACAACAGAAAACCATGCAGCTCTAAGAGATGAGAGGAAAACCATCAGCCTCCTCTATGCAGTGACATAAGAAGACCTACAGGATGCATTGATGAGAAAAACAAGGTGCAGGATTGTGCTTCACATGGGAAAATATGTATATGTAGGTGTGTGTGTGTGTGTGTGTGTGTATAGACATATTTGTTACATTTACATAAAGAAAAGAAACATAAGAAATGAATACCCTGGGAGCCTGGGGTGGTGGTGGTCTGGACAGTGGGCAGATGGAGAGCAGGGTGGGAAAAGGCTTTTCTGTATGTTCATTTTCATATTATTTGACTTTTCAAACTGCTTAAATTTATTATCTATTATAAAATAAAGTATGTCTTCATACCTTGAGTTTTGTGTTCCTCTCAAACTTTCTAAGGCACTCTTGAGGTAGAATGAGGAGGTGGGGGGCAGGTGGCACAGGCAAGCCTTAGCACCGATACTCTCCTTTGGGAAAGTGTATTTTCTTCCCCTAGAGTATGAAGTCTGTGAGGTCAAGACCAGGGCTCTCCTGATGGTCTGGCTAGAGTTGCATGGAGGTAGTTATAGATCTGCTGCTTTTGCCTATTTGTAATCTTGTTTCCACTTGACTCCTGTCAAATCAACCCGGGAAGCACTTAGCACTCTGCTTCAGGCTGTGCTTAGAATGTGGCACCTGCTCAGTACCACCCATGCCTTATGCCATCCAAGTGTGGTGCTCTTCTGGACTGCTGCTGCCTAGTGTGTGTTTTGTGTCTGGTGAGTGCTAACACATAGTGCTAAACATGTGTATTCTAATTTATATATGTTGACCAAAGGAGTCACATAAATAATGTCTGTTTTAAACACTCAGTATAATTCAGAGCAACAACTATTTTTTGATGCCATATATGTACTATGCACAGTCCCTGGTCTTATGAGGTTCACAATCTGTTACCTTAATTTGCACTACATCACACAGTACTTTCCAGAACATATCGAATAAATGCTTGTGTATGCTGTTGATGAAGATTAACTTCTATTCATATTACAATAGAGAAATTACTCCAAGTTTTTAGTCCAGATACTTAACAGGCCAAACGACTATCATTTTTTTTTTTTTTCCTTTTTGCACCTAACCTTATTCATTTGAAATGTTTTTAAGTTTTATCTTTACTGTTTTTTGCAGTTCTGGGAATTGAACTCAGGACTGGACAAGTGCTTTACCACTGAGCTATAGTCCAGCCCCTCAAATTCTCCTATTTTATTTCCATAGTTCTAAATTTTAAATCCTAATGGGAAGTAAATCTTCTCTAAGAGCCTGCAATTGGAATATTTATAAAGAGCTGTGTTCTTCACTTAGACTCCACTAGGAACAAGCAGATCTGTTTGAGGATGCTTCTTACTTGGTTACAAAAAAAAGAAAAAATCCATATTAAATTGTGAAGTTGCTAGAGTCTTTCAGAACATAGAAGTCATTTAAAAGTTTCAGAATAAGTACAAAGAGTCTTTGGGGCTGCTGAAGAAGATAAAAGAATTCTCAACACACTGTACACTTTCAGAATAAAAATATTAAGAATAAAAATAGTTTCCCATCTCAGTAGTTCTTTAGAATTGATAATTTATTCCTGATCATCCCCAAAAGAAGGGAAGAGTAGAAAAAGAATATACTTGGCTCCCCTAACAGAAATTATTCATAACTCTTTTCCCTCATAGAATAATAGACTATTAGATCTTCCATAAAATCTCTTTCAGTAGTTTTATGGTAGGTCTGCATTTCATAAACCATGTTTTGTAATTGAGAAAAGAAAAAAAACAACAACAAGAAAATTACTTTATAACAATTCATTTTGCTGATTTTATTAAATTTCAAGTTCCACATCTTTCAACCCTCTTATAAAAATTAAGCAGACTGAGATTTTCTTGCAATTATTAAAACTGAAAGTTTCATGACTGCCACCTACTGGTGATGAAAAAAGTGACAACTTATTTTTAAAGTTCTGTTCTTTCACATTTCTAAGTTTAGGGACTTAAACATTTTGCTTTCAAGTGTATCAAATGCTGTAGAGTAGGGTACCCAGAACATTTTATATATCTAAATAACATTAATTGACAATACATTACTAGTTTTGTAAAAATAAATCAAATTGTGATGCTTCCTTTTTACAATTTAACACTTTTCCTAGCATTATTAAAAGAAGTGATGCAATGAGTCATAGAGCTCCAATTTGAATTTTGTTTTTATGGACATGGATACTGGTCTAATTGACAATGAAATGAACGATTACCACAAGATCATTTGGTCAACCCAAAGTTCACATGGTGAAAATCTCTCATATTTGTCCCTATTTTTACAAATACTTGTGAAATCAAAAGGAAACTTCATTGATGCATAAAACACACACAGGCAAAAGCAACCAGAATTTTCAAGGCAGTATATTATTTGAGAGTGAACATTTATACATTCACTCTTTGCACATAGGAAGCACTTAGTATTTGTAATTAATGAAACATACCTGGCTTAAAATGTGGTAAAGAATGGACTCCAGGCCATGTGTCCTCATTTGGTGTTCCAAGAACCTAGTGGAGAACAGGAAATTGTGGAAACAGACTTATTATTTCCAAAGCACTCAAAATTCTCAAGTGTAGAAAACAGTACACTGCATAATATGAAACTGGATTTTTTCCCATTACCATGTGCCAGGGATTTTGTTTCAGTAAAAACAAACTGAGCTAAAGAGCCACCCAAGATGAACCTCTGTGTTCTGACAAATGCAGCTGGGTGTGACAAGACAAGGAAATCCATTACATTTTATCCTGCTCCAGCATAATAAGTACACTAAGGAATCAAATGATAAGATGTCATCTACATGGACCTGAATAAAGTACATCTGTGTCTCTCATGATTCTTTCATGAGCTCTTTCCCTTCATTCCAGCATCATGTCTCATCATTTATCAGTTTTAAGAACTGTGTCATTTCTTCCTTTCATTTTTGTCTGAACATCATAACATTTCAAAGAAGCAAGAGTGACAGCTTAGAGTGCTCAAATTCTCTCATTACAGTTAAAAAGTTAAACTGTATGATTTAGGGTTTCCTCTTGCCAAAATACTACTCTTCTTACACTTTTTCCTTTTTTATTCCAATTTCCACTTTCTTTCCCCATCTACATTCCCATCACCACAATGTCGGACCTGGCAAAAGGAATTCAAGGACAATTCCAGCTCACGATAACTGGGCACACTCAGTCTGAATCCTCAGTGCCACTCTCCATTGCTCTTATATTCCATGATCATGGTGAATGGCTGATTGAGAACAGCAAATTTTAAGGGTTAGGAGCACAGATCCTGAAGACAACCACTTTGTGTTCAAATCCTTGTTCCCCTTCTGTCTAACCATGTAATCTGGGGCAAGAAAGAATCTCACTGAGCCTCAATTTCCTCATATGCAAACCAGATGGGGGGATAATAAGGGGGGGATGATAACAGCACCCGTCTCATCTGTGTGGTGAATACCAATGGGTACACAATGGGCACTTTATAAGTATTAGATATTATTCTAAGCATCTTTTGAAAATTGTCAGGTCAGGGAAGCAGTGGCTTTGTGGGAGAATGCAGAATGCCCACTTTCCCCACAGTGATTTGCCATTTAAGAGAGTTAGTGCTGTGGTTCAAGCTCTGATGGACAAACATTGGAAAGGGCAAGAGATAAAGCTGGAGAATAGCAAAAGAGGAAGACGAAGGGTAAATATTATGGGAAGAAATGAGGTATACTCTCTTTATCTCTGAGGATTAGCAGTCATTACTAGGCAATCAGGCAGTCCAGAGCTCTGATTATTTGTGCATGGGTTTATGGGGGAGGGGCAGGCTGCGATGTCAAAGGGTGGCATAAGTGAGCATACACACAGTGAGCATAAGTCAAGGGCACCTTCATGTATGTATGTTCTTCACTGAAGCACCGAATTGCACACATAGTAATACAATTCTTCTTTGAAACAAAAATTGGTTAATTTTGTAAGCATTAATTAATGCTAACATTAATAGAAAGATCTGCACAAACAAAGTCACATAATTGATGGATAGGGTGGGGAGGGGTAAGGCAGCAGGAAGGGTTTGTAAGGCAGGAAAAGAGACAAAGGCACTGTCTGCCACATAAACAATTGTGATAAGTGTTTCTGTAAAAGGCATTTTCCCCTTTCTTTTCAATAACTCCAACCACCCTTTCAAGAGAGAAGGAGACAATCAAGCTTGCAGACAGGGCTTGCAGCTTGTTTGGGGAATTTCTCTTTGTTCTCACATTGAGTATTGTATGAAGGACAAAGGGGTTCATCAGCACTAAACTTTACTAAAGAAAGGAAACTTTCAACTAAAATTGTCACTCAAATACAGCAGATCCATCACATGAAATAGACCTTCTGAAATCTGATAAACAATGAAAAGTCCATGAACACTGCTCTCTTGTTCCTAATGAAGTATGATTGCTACTTGGCTGGCCCTGTTTCTACAGTGCTTGTGTTAGCAAAACTTTTTGCTAGGTGTCATCCTCATCCACATCCAGTGTTCTGTCAAAGTGGCTATCAAATAATATGATTGTCTCATAAAAATTACCAGAAAAGAAAAATACACAGACTTTTTTTTTTTTCTCTCAATTACAGATTGGGCTATTGAGATTCCAGACCCAATTGCTTCTCCTGCCAACAATTCTGGAGCATTTACACAGGAAATGCAAAGTGGGTAGAAAGTTGGCAAAGGAAAAGAAGAAGAATTAAAAATTAATTTTGGTTTCTATAAAAGCCTTTTTGGAAAGGGCAGTTTGGATTAAATGAATGATTAGCAATGAAGGTTTACCAAAGCACTAGGGAAAGTGGGCATGTGTTGTCTTGGGTACCAGATTTTCATTTGTATTAACTAACCAATAAATTCCACTATTCGGACACTCTTAAGTTGGAAGGAAAAAGAGTATTATCTAAAAGTAAAAAATAATATTTTGCAAATGCAGTAAGAAAATTGCATCTGTGCCATTGATGTTTAAAATGTGGTCACAACATCTGTTTTAAACAAGTTGGTTTATGACATCTGAGGTCCCTGGAAGTCTTCAAAGGACATGCCATGATACGCTGAGAAGTCTTCTACATATTCATTTCAGCAGCTTCACCTTAAACCTGTGCATAATGATTGTGCACCTCCCGGTCCCTCACAGAAGATATGAGGCTGGGACTTGGGCCCCTTCTTGAGGTGATCTTGACCCAGTGCAGCAGATGATCAGGGGCAGTGATGGGATGAGCTGCCTCTGACAAAACAAGAGGTCTCTTGGAGGTGTGTGACAGTGAAGTAAGAGCCCAGAAGAGCTGTGATTGAGTTTCTCTGGGAGCAGGGAGAAAGTCTGTGTGGCAGAGGGCAGCTTAGTAAGAGAGGGAACACTGAGTAACCAAGTACAGAAGGGACAGCAGTGAGCAGATTGTTCTGGTTAGAACTGAAATAAATCAGGCTGCCCATGCCCTAGGCCTTCTCCCAGTGATTTCCTCTTCCCACATGCCCTGCTTCTGACTTGGCCAGCAGAACTCTTACCTGAGAGAATTTCTGTACTCTCTGGTCCATGTCACAGCTCACTTTTTTTGTGTGATCCCAGAGTGCTTTGTGCAGACTTCCATTTATAGGATGTAATCTTGGCATGGTAATTGTTAGACTACTGGTCTCTACTACTGAACTCAGAGTAGACCGTGATGTCCATCTTTGGATACCAAGTACCCACCATGTGCCTAGCACTAGAGTACACACTTAGTAAATATTGGGTGGCTGAGTGAAGGAATGACTGAATGAATGAGTGGTGTGTTTGGGTAAGAGCATAAAACTCTGACTGCACTGCAGGCTGGGTTATCGCCTGAGGTCAAACACTGAACTCAAAGAGGCTGCATTTTATCTTTATTTCACATTTTATCAAACAGCAAGTCATTGAAGACTATCATATTCATCTACAGGGTTGATAGGAGCATCTCAAGGCACAACCCAAGTCCTATGAGGAACACAATACCTTTTAGCCAAATGGACAGGTAAACCAATAAAGGAATAAGGAGATACATAAGCCTTCTTCAAAAGATGAGAAAGAGAAGATGACAGATAAAAATATACATTTTTTAAAACTTCTGTTCAACTTACATCTATTGGTGTGCATGTACAGAATGAGTCATAATGTAAAGTATATCTAGCTATTTAAAAGTTGATTTTAATTCAAATAAGAAATTATTAGCTGAAATCAAGAATGCAGGGGATAGAGCAGATTCGGGAGTGGAGGCCTGTTAATGTGAGAAATGCCTGCAGGTCTAGATAGAGGATATAAAGGGCATCTGTAAATACAGATATGGATCTTGGGGAACAATTTCAGAAAGAGCAAAATATTTGGAACTCTTCAACTTATATGGCTATAAAAAGCCGATGTTGAACACCAGCTAAGAAATGGTCTCACTTTCCTGTTAATATGTACACAGCTTCCAGAAGGATGTTAATAAAAACTGGATTAGCACACCTTACTGGTGGAAGATACACTCCTGACCCTGATAATGTGACTCAATGACCCCACACTTGCTCTTCTTGGCTATGTCCCTCAGGTATGGCATTGATCTTGACCTCATGTCAGCCTCTATGCTGAGCAAAGGAAGATGCTGAGGAAAAAAAAAGAGCCTTCAAGCTGGGTGCGGTGGCACAAGCCTGTAATCCCAGCACTTAGGGAGGCTGAGACAGGAGAATCATGAGTTCAAAGCCAGCCTCAGCAATAGCGAGGCGCTAAGCGCTAAGCAACTCAGTGAGACCCTGTCTCTACATAAAACACAAAAAATAGGGCTGGGGATGTGGCTCAGTGGTTGAATGCCCCTGAGTTCAATCTCCAGTAACAAAAAAAAAAAAAAAAAAAAAGAGGCCTTTGATCTGCTTTACGAATAAAAGGAGAAACTAAACTTCTGGAGCTCAGAGTTCAAGGACTAGTGTTTGCCTGAAATATTTACTTATCCTTCCAAACTAGTTCTCACATTGTCTAGTCTTTGTGGTTGCACAGGACTCAGGGCTGCTAAGATGAGTCCTCAGGCTTTCCCTCAAGAATGTCTGTGGCTTAGGTAGAACCAGGGCTGCCAGCAGTTCTTCTTGGCTCCACGGGACAGAGAAGTCTCTAACAGAGTCCAGCACAGGGACATATTGGCCTATGGAATGTGAATAAAACTGGCTCATGCAAGTGTGTACTAATGAAGTAGTACAGAAAGTGCTGGATTCTCACTCCAGTGTGCGGAGTTTTAGGAGCATGACTACAGCAGCCCTGATGATTTTAAATTGCTTTTACTGTGAACTCAAAGGGAATGGAAAACAACTGAGTAAATGATCATTTTTAAACTAAAACTGTAAAAGCCCAAATATGGAATACCTCTAAAATGCTGATTGCTTTACAGCTGTATGGCTTTAGGTTCTAGACGATTATTCTGAGTCCTCGGTCCTACAGACATTTGTGCAGTGGCTCAGCAGAACTTGCTAGGGTGTTGTATACCTCACCCCAGAAGAGACAGTGGAAAGTTCCTGGAGGAGTCAGAGAGAAAGCTGACTTTCTTAACTCTGCCTGACTGTGAGCTCTCCACACAGAATAATGGCCAGTGGAGATGTAGAAGGGCCACCTGGAGCTTGTGCCACCGAAAACAGCACGAGCATTGTGCTATGGATTAGGGCAGGTGGAAAGTGAAGTGGAGATATTTGTAGACAGTGGTGAGAATAAAACTTTAAGAGGAGGACATGGTAGGAAAGGCAGAGGGTGGGAGGATGGAGTGTGTTAAGAGGAAAGGGAAAGAGGCAGGAAGTCAAAGGTGGCCTAGGACAGAAGGAGTTGCCCCAAGACAGCCAAGTTCAGCATGGAAGTCCTTGGAAAGGCCAATGGCATGCTTGAATCAAGTACTCATCTTCCATCCCTCTAGATAACTTCTTGATCAGGCACAGGATATCTCTACAAGGTCAAGGAGCAGTAGTGGTTTCTGAAAGGGGGAATGGGTGATGGAATTGAGGATGGAAGGGCCCTGAGTGTTCACTGGATATCTGGGTGTACATTGTAAATTTTGTACCATACACGTTACCTCTTCACATATAGCTCTCATCCATGTAATAAACAGAGACATACTGAGTGCCAAAGAGAGATGCTCAGCCTTTTCCTAGGGACAGAAGATAAGAGTTATAAACATAAGCACTGCCTTGCAGCTGCTGAGTCTGGAGAGAGTCAAGGACAGAAACAAGGTCAGATACTTGCATGCCAAGAGGAGGCAAGGCAGCACAGCCTGGGGGTAGCTCACATGTGAGAAGGCAGCCTCGAAACTGAGCCATCCAGATGACTGGAGGTTTGTCCAGCAGATGAATGGGAGAGGATTCTAGGCATAAGAGAGGATGCATGAAGGGACTGTGGCCCAGGGGAGTGTAGCCAGGCCATTCAGTTCTGTTCTGTGCGCCCCCTTCTGGGAACTCATGGTTGTGGCTCATTTTTGGCGGATTTTTTTTTTTTTTTTTTTAAATCTTTTGCTTTTTACTACCATATGTATGTTGAAAGGGTCTAAGTATTTTTTTTGTTTTTTTAATCTGGACTTTCTCTCTCTGAAGATCCAGATCTCTTTATCCAGGCTGTGCCAGCTGGGAGTAAAGTGGTGGCCTGAGAAGGGTGCAGCTCCAGGTCCACAAGACGTGGATAATAAACCAAGATGAAGGGCAGGAGTGACAAGATCAGATTTGTGCCTCATTCACTGGCATGGATGAGGCCCACCAGAAGCTGAGATCATGGAGAGGCCACAGCAGGGTGGGGCAGGTGCTCTCACCTGGGGGTCACGAGGTGCACAGGAGAGGCACCTTTGTACAGCTGAAACAGTAACGCTGGCTCCCTCTGTGCCAGGTGCCTCCTCTTTACAGACATTTAACACAAGGCTTTTTAACTCCCAAGAAATGGAACTCAGAAACCATAAAAGGTAGCTACGCACAACTATAAAAAAAAAATCAATGTAATATTATAGCCATCACATGAATAGGACCTAAAAGAAGTTCATGAAAAAAAATGTGCACTGTAATAGGAAAAAGCTCCAATGGGATGGCATTAGAGGGTAAACGAAGTAGTGGGATACTTGTACCTATATGTCAGATTGCCTTATTTAAGGCCGCAACTACAAAAGCTGACAAATTCAACTGTGTTGCCTTAGAGACTCAAATGTCACAGCAGCATTTCTGTTTAGTGACAGGATTTTCTGAAATGACTGATTAGCTGGTATCTAATCAATAATCTGTTATTCAGTATATATTAATAATCCATACCTTAAAACTGAGCAACAATGTTTTGTGCTTCTAAGTACAACTGTATTTCTATGTACTGTGTGTATTTTCTTACATGTAATTATATTTACATGAAAAACAAAGCACTAGGTGGTCCTGTGCTTGGGGGATTACAACAAAGGTCTCATCAGCAAGAGCGTCTGACAGGCCATTTGGTTCTTCATTGGGCAGGACAGACCCACAGAGTCCTCTAAGTCTAGCCTCATGGCTATTATCATTAAAGGTCAGTGGCACCTTCGATCACTAGGAAAACCAAGAACAATCTCAATTTCCAAAATGGCTCCAAATTCTGTTTTCATTGAGAATTATTATTTTAAAAAATACCTTTGGCTAGGTTCTAGCCCAGAACCATTAAATTTGCTCTTTGTACAAAAGATTCACAGCTGATTCTAACTCCAGTGTTAGAATCACTAGTCCAAAGCAGGTTTCCCTGGAGTGGAACATGTACTCCTACACTGGAAATTATTTCAGGATATGAACAGAGCATTACATGATATTTACTCTCATAATGAGAAAGTTGTTCCCTTTTTTGATTCTCTTTCAATTCTTTTGAGAACATCAAGAAGAAAAATCTCAGCGTGGTGCTTGCTCACATCCCTCCAAAGGGAAGGAACTAGGCCTCAGGCCCAGAATTCTGGGGGGGTAAGAAGATCGAATTTGATAAACTTACTGATTTTCATTGATTTTATTTTTACTTTACTTTCTATTTATGCCAGTTCATAAAGGTTTTCTACTTTCTGTAGTGATATGAACAAATAAATAGCATTACTTGAGATAAGTTGATTAAAAGAAAAATATTAAGTTTTGAAAAGTATCCTACAGCAAAAATCTCAAATGTGGAATAAGAAAGCCAGTCCAGGGATTCACAGTCCTAGAGGAAGATGGAGGAGGCTGGAACATTGAGGACCACCAAGTAGATCCCAGAAGGGTACTGGCTGGCTTCTATTATTCTGGCCTGATTTGCATTAATGCCAAGAAGGAACAGGACCTGTTGGATTCACCTTTAGAACTAATGGTGAAGTACAGGGGACATCCCATGACTACCTCAGATCCAGTCAGGATGACAGAGTGAAGGACTATGAAGACAGAATAGGGTTTCTCAAAACATTCCTGAATAATTTTTTCAGGTTTGGTAATTTTGCAGATGCCTCCACCCTCCAACCACACTCTGTTATTTCCTTTGCCACTTTTCTGATTTTAACCTCCCTCTGTGATCTTGAATTCTTCCATCTTCCTCTCTCTTCTGCGGTGACCATGCCACCATCGTCTCCTAAGCCCAGTGCTCTCCCTCAGTCTGCTTGCCTCCATTCTTGTCCTCTTCCAAGTAACATATACCTATTCCTGAGGGGTCTTTGCAAAATCAAACTTGATCAAGTGCCACTCCATGAATCAAATCCTTCAAAGGTTCAGTGGCTTCTCATTGTTCTGGGAGAAATCTCATCTCCTATATCTGCCCCTCCAGGGGCTGCCTGACTGGGCCTGCCTACCTGTCTTCCTCAACTAGGATGAGTGCCCCTTGCTTTTCTCCTCATGCTCTGCCCACACTGGTCCTTCAGTGTCTTCTATCTATCATTGTCTCCCTCCACCCAGAGCCTTTACACGTGCATTTCTGAAGCCTGGATATCTGTGACCTCTCCACCTAATTAGCTGCTGATTAATTTTTCAGCTCTGAGTTGAAACATCATTTTTTTCAGCCAAGCCCCTAGGATGACCCTCTATACAAAATCCCCATAGTATGGGGATTTCTTTTTTTCTTATTAATTTTTCTTTGTTGTTGTTGTTAATAGACCTTTGTTTATTTATATGTGGTACTGAGAAACCCAGTGCCTCACACATGCTAGGCAAGTGCTCTACCACTGAGCCACAACCCTAGGCTGTATGGGGACTTTGTGGTAGTAACTGTCACAGTTGAAACTTTACCAATTTTTTTCCACTGAACTCAGTGGAATTTTTTTGTCTTATTTTTATTTGCTTGCTTTTTTTTTTTTGGTGCTGGGGATTGAACTCAGGGGCACTCGACCACTGAGCCACATCCCCAGCCCTATTTTGTGTTTTATATAGAGACAGGGTCTCACTGAGTTGCTTAGTGCTTAGCGCCTCGCTATTGCTGAGACTGGCTTTGAACTCATGATTCTCCTGTCTCAGCCTCCCAAAGTGCTGGGATTATAGGCTTGTGCCACTGCGCCCGGCTATTTGCTTTCTTTATATTCTCTTTCCCAGAGTATGTGGCAGAAAACAGGCACTTAATATTTGTTGAATGGAACTGAAGGATTCTCATAAATGACAGACAGGTAAATGCAGGGGTCAGTTACCTTAAACTAACCTTTTGAAAAGCAGAGGCTAGGTCTCTTTAACTTAAAGATAGGTGTTTTCTCTCCTACTACATTCTATTTTCCTGGAAAAGAACAGGGTGTAAATTCACAATTTTCTAGGAGCCAGGAGGCAAGTGACTAAGGGAAGGGGCTGGTTGTAGGGCCAGAGGAATGCAGCTGGGAGAGCATGGTGAAGGCCTGTCCTGGAGAGCAGTAACTGCTTAGCTCCTGCCTGTGGCTGTGATGTGGAATGCAGGCCCAGCATCACACTGGCTTTCATTGTACTCAGAAATGGATGAGACCTGGATTTCCTGTGAAATTACCCTAATCCAGTGACCTAATTCAAGTTTCCATGAGACAATTACCTAATACAAATTTAAAACAAAATCCAAAGGAAATGGGTCAGACAAAATATGTTCATGTTCTGAATTCGGAGAAGAGCAGCCAGAGTGCATCCTCTGCTTCAGCGTATGTTGATTTTAGCCACATGATGACAAAATAAGCTACTGTTTATTGACATCATTTCCTGTCCCTGAAAAGCTTTTGGTAGGGTTTCTGGGGATTGAATCCAGTGTGGCCAGGACCAGTGACATGCTTCTAACCAATAGAATACAAGAAAGATGAAGAAATATCATTTGTGTGATTATATTGTGCTATTATATTTAGCACACTTCCATTGTGCTAAAAGACTTCCCCCTTGCTGACTTTGTGGAAACATACAGCTGTGTTGGGAAGACCTCAAGGCAAGTTGCTAAGGATGACCTGAGGCAACAGGCAGCAAGAACCTGAGTCCCTCAGTCCAATAGCCTGCAAGAAGCTGAGTGTTTCTCACAACCACATGAGCCTGGAGGTGGATCTTTCTCCAGATGACCTCACATAAGATTGCAGCTGATTCCTTGATTGCAGTGTTAGTTGTAGGAGCACAAAGCAGAGAAACTAGTTAGGCCATGCGTGGAGATTCTTGATCCACAGAAATTGCAAGATAATAAGTGTGCATGAACTTGCTCAATTTCTGGTATTATTGTTACAAAGCAATAAATAAGGAATACAGATTTAATCATTAAGTCATACCATTCACTAGTCAGAGCACATGTGGATTACTGTGCCAGTACCAGGTGCCGTGTGTGAAGAGAGACAAGGATTAATAAGGCAGCATTCTATGGAAGATACCCAGAAAGACCAGGGGGTTTGGGCCATGAAGCTGACTGGAAATGTTCATTCTTATTGAGAAATAAATGCTTTAGGTTATCACTTCAAATAGATGAATTACTGCACTGTCAACTGGAGACTGACTTGATAATATGCTGAGTCACAGGAAAACAAGGACCAATGGGGTAAGATTATTAGTATCTTTCTAAGAAAAAAAGGCATTCTAATGACAAGGGCTGTACAAAATGGAATGAGTGTGCTTATGAGGCTTAAGCAGAGTCATGGGTTGGGCTGTACCGCAATTTGTGTTGTTAGAATGAGGATTAAATCACAATGGACAGAAACACAATGGTCACATGGACTGATACAATGATTCTGATCACAGTTCTGATATAATACAATACAAAATTTGGGTGATATGATGAGATCATGCACATAGGTTTACTTTTTTTTTAATCTGTTTTATTTGATTTCAATTCCAACTGTGGCACAGGCACGGAGAAGTGAGTTGATAAGGAAATTAGATGAATTAAATGAGGGGAGGTAGAGAAAGTACATATGATAGCTTTCCTTCCCCATTTTCTGTCCAGAGTAATGTTCAAGCTAATAATTTTGCAGGTACTAAGAGAATGAATTAGAGTTTTATGACTATTGATTTTTGACAATGGCTTGCAGGTTTATGTGGACTTAGAAAAACTGCTTTAAAATGCTTTGATTCTGGGAATTCTGGGTTATTTTGCAGAGAGCCCCAGAACCCAGTGACATAGTACAGCAGTGAGCACTACCTGAGAAAGGCCAGCAGAGGGAGTCCCTGTATTGAGAAAGTGAAAAGTGGCTGTGGCTTCAGAAAGGGGCTTAGCTGAGGGTGCTGGATGGAAGGAGATGCTGTTTCCAAAATATTATGCACTGTTTTCAACACAGCCAAGGTTTAGAGGAAGGAACCAAAATAAGTAAAGGACAGATTTTATGATTTTGTTGAATATAAGTTCAATTTACCTGCCAGACAGTAAAGGTCTGGCTTAGTGGTATTGGCTACATATGGGAATTATCTAGGGATCATTAAAAAATACTCATTAAAAATAAAAAGGAAAAAAGAGACTCACCCCAAAGATTCTGCTCTAACTAGCCTAAGAAGCAGGTGAAACATGTGAAATATTCTAAGCCACCCCAGTGATTCTAATGTCATTCTGGGTTAGGACCACTAGCTAGCCCAGTGGTGATCTCTCAGAGGCTATTGTTTAAGTGGATGATGATGATGATGATGATGATGATTCCAGTTCCTGGCCTGGATCCGGAGGGCCACAAAAGATTCATAGCCAAAGAATGAACAAAAAAGCAGGTGACTGTTAGGGAAATTAGAAGAGAATCAAAAAGTAATTTTAGAATAATCCAGTGGGGTATGGTGGTGAACACCTGTTATCCCAGCAGCTCTGGAGGCTGAGGCAGGAAAATTGCAAGTTCAAAGCCAGCCTCAGCAACTTAACAAGACTTTGTCTCAAAATAAAAAATATAAAGGGCTGGGGTATAGCTTAGTGATTAAGTACTCCTGGGTTTTAATCCCTGGTACCAAAAAAAAAAAAAAAAAAAAAAGGTGGACAAAATGTTCTTAACTCTTGGTAACTAGAAAACTACAGTAAAAGCAGTTCATTTAAAATATCTTTTCCCCAACTACATTTTCATTCTTTTTGCTCTCTCTTTTCTCTTATTGTTTCTATTCCCTGCCTCCCTAAACTCTTGATTCCCTCATCAATTTCACTCTCATCTCAGTGACTTTTCTTTTCAGACTGAGTGAAGTTATTGTGACAGGGTCTCAGTCTGTCAGTCCCTAGCTGTGTGCTGTGGGAGCTGCAGCCATGAAATGTACAAGCGCTCAGCAGCCTGAAGGTGGAGGGGCAATGCTGCCAAGCAAAGGCAGCAGAACCAGCCTGGCTACCTGAGCAGCACCTCCAAACAGAGAAATAGGATCAGAGAGAGGGACCTGAGGCAGATGCACTCAGTGCCAGAGCCCTGTTACCCAAAGCATGGTCCCTCGACTAGCAGCATCAGCACCACCCATGAAGCTGTCAAGCTTCTGAATAGGAAGCTACAGTGCAGCAAGAGTCCCAGGTGATTCAGAGCCCACTAAAGCACGACTTTGCAAGATTCTGTCTAACTGGACTTTTCAACCTAAAAAGCACAAGTGGTGGGGAGGAAGTTGTGAGGTCCACCTTCATTTAAGGACCTACTTAGACCAGTGGTGTGGCGCCTCAGATCAGGAGCTCCTCACATGATGGCTGCAGAGAGACTGGCTCACTGCTCTGTAGATCAGAGCTCACCACGCCTGCTCCTCTCCACTTCCTTGGACAGTCTTGTAGGCTGTGTCTTTTATGGCAAGAGGCTCCAAATTACTTCTGGAAATGATAGCACACAAACAATAATAAAAGAAGCACCATCCTCTGATGCTTCTTTCCTCAGCTGTAAAGTGGAAGCCATTTAAAATTTTGACACCACACATATGTCAGACGTCTGACATGCAAACAAGCCCAAATTAGCCACTATCTTTTTTTTTTTTTTTTAATGAAAGTAGTCTTAGTAATCTTTGTGTATTGAATACAGGAAACACAAAAGTGTATAATTTTTCCCTCAAAAATGTCATACTTGGGCTGGGATTGTAGCTCAGTGGTAGAGTACTTGCTTAGCATGTGGGAGGCACTGGGTTTGATCCTTAGCACCACAAAAAAATATAAATAAAGAAATATATAAATAAATAAAGGTATTGTGTCTATCTACAACTAAAAAGAAAAAAAGAATATCATACTTAAAACTAAGAGCCCTGTTACCCCAAGCATAGTCTGACAAAACTATCAAACTTTTTAATGACACTATGAGACCTTGTTCCCCAAGTCTGATTTTAAAAATCATATTCAAAAACAGTTATGTGAATGTATTAGCTTCCTGTGACTGCTGTAACAACACACACTTGCTGGCTTAAAACAAGAGAAATGCATTCTCCTACAGTTCTAGTGTTAGAAGTCCAACATTTCTTTCAATGTGTTGAATCCAAGATGTCAGCAGGGCCTTGCGCTGGAGGTTCTGTAGATTACTGAATTCCTTGGTGTGGGGCCACAGCATACCAATCTCTGCCTCTATTTTCACAATACCTTCTCTTCTGTGTCAAATCTCTTTCTGCCTATCTTCTAAGGACATTGATGACTGAATTTATAGCCCTCCTAGACACTCAAGGATAATCTCCGCATCTCAAGATCCTTAACTTCATTTCATTTGTAAATATCCATTTTCCAAATAAGTCAAAATAAGGTTCTGGGTATTAGAACCTCATATCTTTGGGCATCCAATATTTAGCCTTTGAAGTAAATCATCATTTATAAGATGTTATATATATATGATATTCAAAATGGGTAATTTATACATCCAAAACATATGAGGCAAACAGAAAAGGCCATGGAAACATGTCTTCTTGCAGTAATTACTTCACATAAGCTACTTTACTGTTAGCAATTTTACACCTATTATATCATGTGTTGTGCAACATCCCAAAGAAATAGGACAATAATGGTAAGTAGAAAGAGAGGACCCTGCTTAAGTCCCCTAGAAGAGAGGAACAGAACCAGAACTCTCTGGGATTTATAATCACTCAACTTATACCCTTCCCACCTCAGCACACAGACATATCTGTGAGACATTATTAATAGGACTTTAATTCATCTCAGTTGACTTGTACAGTAGCTTATATATGCAAGACCAGCACTCAGATGAAGCTGACTGGTCAGCCAGGTGACCTCGCTACCCAAGTGACTCTCTTCCTCCCAGCAGGTGCTGCTGTGTTTCTGCTGACCTCCTGGACATCCCTTGTTTGGTTTCAAAGTTAAGGAATGACATTGCCATATGGCTATCTCCTATGAAAACCGAGTCTAATTCATTCTTATTTGACCCTGGAAAATTTAATAGAATCTTAAACCAAAGAGAAAAGAATGCATTTGTATTTTTTTTCCTTCTTTGGACCTGGTGCACAGAATTCTGTTTTAATTAGCACCTATGAGTTCACCATCCCAGACAAGGGCTAGGTCATCTGAGGACTCACACCCAATCTTATCCCTCCCCAACTCGAAGTAAGCTCCATCTTGATTTATTTTTATTATTCTTAGCCTCTTGTTTTTATATAACTTCATGGTCCTTATTAAGATTATCTAATATTTTATATTAATTATAACATATTTTATGTTAATTATATATTCATAACATGTGATTATTCTATAAAATATATCACTTTCAAGTTTATGTACAGGATAAAAATTATTTTCAATTTTAAGGATAGGCTATAATGCTGTCATTAATCTTTTAGGATTTTTAAAAATTTAACATTATATTGCTAAGATTCATCCAAACTCCTGTGCATCCATTATGTGAAAGGAAAGTTCATCTCTTCTCCTATTGATGGGCATTTGTATTTATAGCTTACTGCCATGTTACAGGAAAGAAAAAAAAAATGGCAATTTGAAAGCTCAGCAGCATTCTTTCTTATGAACCTTTTCCATGATACAATTCTACAGTGTAAATATAAAATACTGGTGCCAATAACAGAGTTGTGTTCCACCAGTTTGAGAGCTGTGCAAGACTCATAGTATATTTAAAAACAAAACAAAACAAACAATAAAACAATTCTCTACCAAGTAGTGAGTCCCTTGGCTGATGCACAAAAGGCCACTTAATTCATAGTATACCAAAAAGAACAACAGAGACAAACCACACTGGTATTTCTGATAAAATGCACCTACCCTGGAAATCACAACACCCCTTTGATGGGGGCAGCCCAGGGAGCAGGACAAGGCTCCTGTCCTCTCTTCCCCACACTGTGGCCTAGGGCAGCAACTCCAGCCAGAGGAGGAAAACCAGGCTGGCCCAAGGCTTCCAGGTTGGAGATGCTAGGATGGAGACTCTGAGGCCAAGACCAGAAAGGGAGCTGTGATTAAGGAGATGGAGCATAAACTGTAGTGGAAGGGTAAGGGGTGGTCAAAAGTGAAGAGTTTTCTTTATATTTTTAGCATCAGCTCACTGGGGAACAACAGCAAGGTGGGGCCAGGAAACTGCCACCAGGTGACAGGCTTGGATTTTCCTTCTCTTGTTCACCTCTCTTTACTTCTTCTTTTATGAAGGCATTTATTGTACATGGGATGGGCCATTTGAAAGGCAGAATATAGTAGAGGTGGAGAGCAAGGCGAGAGGGTGTCCCTCCCCTGTGCTGTTATATGGCTGCAGTGGACAGGGGAGAGAGGACAACAGGACAGAGCCCCACGTACTGTGCAGGAGTAAGTAGTAAGCACTGATCTGTAATGAGCTGTTTCTACACTGGGAGTATGTAGGTCAAGGCCTGCCTATGGAAACAAAATCTATACCTTTACCTGTTCTAAAAAAAGATGCAGTTATTTTTAGAGCTTTGAATGGGATATGCAGGAATGTGCGTTACAACCAAACCTCTGATAAGTATACCGGCAAAAAATCTGTTAAGAAATTTAGGTCAAAATAGTTTTAGAAAAATGGACTGCATTTGCAACATTTTGTCATAGATTTAACAACTGAATGTATGTCACTTAGATACACACAATTACAATTTTAATATATGTAGCTATGGTTACATATTTATTCATAAAAAGTTATCAAGAGTCTATTTTTGCCAAGATTGTGCTAAAGGCTAGGATCCAGTTATGGAAAATGACAGCTCACGGCAAAAGGCTATGACCATCACAGACTGCAGCTCCCATAAGCCCACTCATGGTCAAGAACTGAGTGCCACCCCCAACACATGCTCTCTTGGCAAATGACTTGCTGTCCTGCAGCCCTACAAGGGGGCTACTTATTCCTAACAGCCTCAGTGGTCAGGGATCAGTATTTAGAATCCCAACACAAAAATCTGAAGTCCTTAATCTAAAATTAGTAAACTCAGAGTTGAAAAGGAAGCATTCTCCCAAGCAGCAATGCTTTGTGCCAACAACTTTTGAATGCTCCACACAACCACATCTAGACAGCTGGTTTTCCACAGTTCTCTGGGCAACACTGAGGTTCATCTTCAGTGTCAGAGTGAATTGGTTGTGACCTTCAGCTGCTGTTATTCTTGGTTTAAAATTATAAATCATTTTGCATCCTCAGCACCAGCCTAGATTGTTGTGAGTTGTCTGATTAACTTCAAATTATATTTTAATGCATTTCTGCATCAATAACATATTTGGCCAATTACCTTCCAATGACTAGAAATTAGGACAGTTATGCATTGTGGATTAAACTAGAATCAGCAAAGAGACTAATGTTAAAGCAGGCACACACCTACTTCTTTCTTACCTCTTGATCAATTTTTTTTTTTTTTTAAACACTGATACTATAATCCACACAGTTCAATGAGAGAGCGGGGGCAGGAAGGCCAACAGATCTTTTGCCTCTCTATGTGTACCAAAGAAAAGAAAGTAGGACTCTGTCCTGGAGCAGTTCCAGGTGAGAAACGCACACAGCTTTGTGTAATCGTTCATCATGATTGTTTGGACAGAGGGTATATAATAGTCAGAGGGGTGGGGGCTTCATCATATACAACTATGAAACAAAAAACCCTAACACTGATTTACATGGAGATATACAAACAGTGTCGGAGAAAGGTTGAGTCTCACAGCTAGTGGCAACTGGTAGGGGAAGGGGGAGGGGAGGGTCTATGGATGTTGGGGATATTCCCATTAGACTAGACCATAAAAATAATTTGAACACATATATTGACCTTTGAAGTGGAGATCACAGAGACAAGATAAACCAAGGGCAGTACTTCCATCATACTTCTATAGGACTATCCTGTCTTGTTATTTCTTCAGAAGTTGTTTGTTTTCACTCTGGATTATCAACATGCCACCAAACATTATGAAGACAGTTTGTTATTTTCAGCAAAAGATAAAGTTTCCCCAAAGTTAGGATCTAGACAGTTGACATGGCGTGGCCTCTGTACACAGCTCAGCTGCTGGCAGCTGCTCTTCCTCTGATCTCTGTGGAAGGCAGCATCTCATTGTGGACTCCACTGTGCCATGTCTTCTGCTGACAGTTCCAGGGAGACAGGACAGCCTTAACTGACTGCCTGTCAACAAAGGGGAGCAAGGGCCAGTTCTACCAAGGCACAATCAGTATTCTGATGACCACATTTACTGAAAAGCCAGGTAACTCGGTCCTCTAAAGGTGCTCATCCAGATTTTTAATTTTCAGTCATTTTTGTTTTTCTGCTTATGATTAAACTAATTGGCTCAGTGCAACATGCTGAGGAATAGCGATGGTGGTGGACAGGGATTTTTGAAAGATAAAGCATCAGGATTTTTGACAATCATCCTGTTACCCAAGAGTCCTGGGGACTCATTCTTCAGCACATAACAAAATTAAATTCAAAAAGAGAGAAGACCTTCCCTGCTGCTCCTGTTTTCCACACTGCTTTGCAGACAGTGCACAGACAGCTGGCTCCGAGTCTTACTTTTGTTAAGACTGTCCTCGGCAGATGAGTTTTCAGACTACACTGACATTTGCGAGAAGTGCCACTTGTGTCTTTCTCCTACTAGTATTGTCACATGGAGTCAGCCAACATATGATCAAGGCCACCCACAGTCCCTTAAAATACCGGACTGGAGTTGAACACAAGCACCACCATTTCCCTCACTTTTCCATTCCACACACCATGCTTGCTGCATGCAATTTAATGAGACTTAAGTCATCAGCCTGACTGCTCCTAAATGACTCACTGAGTAGGCCTTAAACCATCTCCTACTTGAAGTGACCAGCAAGGTTTCCCCGAAATGCCTTTTAAAATTTACATTTCTATCTTTGGACAATTCCCCGGGAGAAATCTCTACCTTAGCAGGCACTTCTGCAGCTGTCTTCAGAATCAAGAGCTCTGAACAGAGTGACAGGTGTGACTGCAGTACAAAGCAAGGCAGTGCAGGCTTGCTATGGTGTGTTCATAATACAAAACACAGGCCACACTTACCAACATGTTCTACAAAACGCTCTGTTCCTGGATTAGAAACGAATGCTGTGAAAATACAGACCCTCCCACCTCTGACCAGAAAAGATCTCCCATGTTTAATTGATGCCAGTGGTTCAAAGCAAACAAAACGCCAACAGAGGAAGACCCACAACTGCTTTAAATTACGTTGGTCAACATTATTTGCATTTGAGGCCAAGATGGACTGTGTCTGAAGTGAGGGGAGGGAAGAGAATTCTTGGTTGGATACAAGGAACCACATGGTTGTGGACTTCAGGAAAGGCTCCTATGCAAGGCGGGAGGGTTAGGTGCTCAGGGGTTGCTGCGTACCTAGGAAGAGGTGATCAGTGTTGGCTGAGGGGACGGAGGGAGGGGCCCTAGGGGCCCTCCCACACCAGCCAGTGCAAGGCATTTAAGCTTCACAGCAGTGCTCTAGATATGTCAGATTCTTATTGAGGCCTAAGGATTTGACTATGCACAAGCAGGCACCAGAGGCAGGATTTAAAAGGAGTGTCTGCTGTTGGAGGGAATATAAATCAGTACAAGAGAGTACAGGTATCCCTTGAAAAACTAAAACTGGAATTACTGTATGATCCAGAAATCCCATTTCTGGGTATATATGTCATACATGGCTTAAAGTCAGTATGTAGAATAAATGTCTATTCCACTGCAACACTATGCACAATAGCCAAGATATGGAAACAACCTAAGTGCCCATCGATCGATGACTGGTAAAGAAAATGTAGTAGGGCTGGAAAAGTGGTTTACTGGTAGAGCACTTATCTACCACGCACAAGCCCTAGGTTTAATCTCACACACACACATACACAGAAGCACATCTACACAGTGGGATATTATTCAGCTTTTAAAAAGAAGAAAATTCAGTCATTTGCAACAGTGTGAATCAACATGGAAGACACTTTGTTAAGGGGAATAAAGCAGGCACAGAAAGCCAAAAACCACAGTTCTCACTTACATGTGGAATCTAAAACAACTGAGCTTACCAAAGCAGAGAACAGAACAATGCTCAGGGAGCTTGGTGAGTAGGAAATGCGGGAAGACGATGGTCAAAGGGTACAAAGTTGCAATGAAGGCAGGAGGAATAAATGACAAGTATTTAGAGTGATAGATATGTTAGCTTGATTCAATCAAATCACATTGTATACATAGATCATAACATCATCATGCATCCCATCATTGTATATGTTTATTATTTGTGAAAAAATGAAATCAAATAAAAAATAAAAAGCAGTATCTGGCTCTAAAGGTCTCATTCTTAATCTAATGGGACACTGTTCCTAGGTTCTAAGCTCAGTCTGTATTCTCCCTTCTGGAATGAAACTGTCCACACCAATGTAGACACCTTTCTGGTTGGGAAGGTACCAATGTATCCTGGGGATGCTTGAGGTATAAGGGTAATCTTAACATAGTGAGTGAATGAACTTGTATTTCTTCCTCAGTCTGATAACCTCTCTATATCATATAGTTCCTCCATGTAGCTCTGAAGAAAGTGTTGTGGACCCTGAAAGTTCATGTGTGAGACAAAGCAGAAATGTTCACAGGTGTAGATTGTGAAAGCTACAACATGATCAATGGATTAATCCATTTGATAGGTTAATAAATGAATGGATTAATGGGTGGTACCTATAGGCAGGTAGGATGTAAATAGAGTAAGTAGGTCACTGGAGTGTGCCCTCGGGATTATATTATCCCTGGCTCTTTACACTGAAGCTCTCTCTACTTTCTGGCTGCCATACCCTGGGTAGTTTTTCTACCACACCCTTCCATGATAATGTTCTTCCTCACCTTGGGCCCAGAGCAATGGACACAGCTGACCAAGGACTGAACTTCTGAAACTGTGAGCCAAAATGAATTTTTCCTCCTCTGAGTTGTTCTTGTTGGCTATACTGCTCACAGCGATGCAAAGCTAACTAAAACGAGGGCAAACAATCAAATCTAGCCCTACAAGACAATCCATCAAATGGAATTAGCTGAACTGATTAACTCTACCACTTAGTGATTAAGAGATTGTCTATCAGACCTAGGTTTAGGTCTGGGTCTGCCGCTTACCAGCCATACGACCATGGGAGTAGAGCCTGTGATGAGGGCACGGCTGCAAAAATCAATCCACCTGCATTTAAATCCCAATTTAAATATTTTGAACTCTGAAATGTAAACTTGTTTATTTGAACAAATGTCCATATGCCTGTTTCCTGTTTGGTAAAAGGGGGATAATAAAGAGTACCTACCTTGCTGGGTTCCTGGTAGAAACATTAAAGTGTGTAATACATGTAAAGTGTGAGATTACTGCAGGGCACAGAGTGGCACTCAATAATGTCACCATCACCAATCCCCTCTCCTCACTGTTGGGATGAACTGTTTTGTTTCTTTAATGTTTGCTTTTCTTTTATGGAATATGGGATAATAATGCCTATTTCACAGCATGGTTAGAGTTAGTAAGATCATGCATAAAAATGTTAGTATGGTATTTTGTTAGCTAAGAGAAAGTGATAGTGATAGTAGTAACATTAAAAATAACTTGTCTGTTTATTTCTTTACAGATGGATTTCCTATTCAGAAACCTTTGTCTTTGTGATTATTTAGCAATTTGTAGAATTCTAAGTTCTGAATTAAATGGTATGAATATTTAAAAATTCTTCCTAATCTGTTCTATAGCATTATTGTATTAACTGATGATCCCACCAGGATACTGAAATACTTAATTCATCTTGCCAAGAGTAGGAATTATCATTTTGCAAGATCTTTTCTGAGTAATTATATATCTTATTAAAGTCATATATATTATATATCTTATTAAAGTCATATATGTATATATATATATATATATATTTTTTTTTTATGTGAAGAAGAACACCACCACTCCCCTAACCAAAACAAACAAACAAACACACAATTAAGTTTTATGGTACTATAGTACAGAGAAAGATTTATGGAGTGGCAAAAACAGTGATGCATTTATTATGAAAAACAGTAAATCATGCATACTGATAAATGAACATGCCTTAACATAAACACTGTATTCTACTGTGCAATAAGGTAATGGTATAATATGAAAATCATGACATTTCGATGTGCACTGTGTCCTCAACAGAATGAACAAAGTTTACTTGCTCCCCCTAAACGCCAGCTGTTATTTTTGAAGAATTCAGTTGTTTTGTTAGATGAAAAATGTATACTTTAAGAGCTTAATATATTGATGCCCCAAAGAGCTCTTTTTCACAGCCATAAGGCATCAGTCTCATAAAAGATCATGGTGAGAGGCTCCAGAGGCCGAGGGAATGTGGGAAGGAGATGTAGCTTCTCATGGAATAGGAAATAATTCTCCCTGAGATGTGGATTTCAGTACAGAAAGAGCTGATGGGTCTTTTTAAAAACACAATGCAAACAAAATAAAGCAGATTCATACTGGATATTTTCCTTCCATTTTGACAACAAATGAAAAAAAAGTGTCTAACAACAATATAAAAAATACACCTGTGTGTAGTATAATATGCATATATCATATCTGCATTTCAAAAAAAAAATCAGTGCAACCTTTGGACATCTCTTGTAACCTAAATAATGGCATTTTGTTTGCCTCTGGAGGGGAACTTGTTGCTGTTTACCCTTTACACTGTTCATTCTTTTGTCCTGTTTGAATTTATTATAATTATGCAGGCCTTACTTATTTAAAAAATCATGAAAATATCTAAGTGAGTAACTATATAACACTGGAAATATTTGGTAATGTATGTAGACATTTTTGGTCATCACAATTTGAGGTTTTGTAGCAATTAGCAGGTGGAGACCAGGGCTGCTGTTAAACACCCCACAATGCTAAGGAAGACCGCCCCCCCCAAACAAAAAAGACTGATCTGGCTCAAATGATAAAAAATGCCGTTGTTCAGAAACCCTTCTCAAATTATAGGACTCCATACAGACAACATAAACACACAAAGTATGAATTACATAAGCAACTACAAAAGCTGCCTCTTGGTTCCTCAATCCTACAGACAAAGTGTATTATCTGAGGATGCAGGGGATGGATTTGCTCCTCTAGACCGCGTCCCTACCAGTAGTAGGACCCTGCCTGGTCCTGTGGGAATGATTTTCATGAGCAACTCTCAGCAGGAGGCACAGACCTCAACCACCTTGCTGCCTCTAGCTATCTGGGACAGAGGACCATAAAACTTTTGCTTCATGGGCCTGTGTGGCTGGGTAAGGATACCTAGGGGCTGTACTACCCTCATTCTTCATATTTTAAAATATTTGGTTAATAGCTATTCACATTTTCTTATCTCTGGCAACTATACTTAAACTGTTACATCATAAGCCAGGGATGGCATCCAGCGTCTACTTAAGACTTACAATTCTCAATTAGTTTAGAAGAGAGTATGGTGACCAGAAGAATATTTCTTACAAAGCAGTATTTGCTTAGAGGGCTTCAGAGCCCAAAGGGTTCTACTGAGAGAACACTCTACAAAACTTCAAAGCAGAAAGAATTTACAGAGGGTCCACTGACAGCCACTCAAGAAAAAGAGTAGATCTCACCTCCTTGAATGCAATGTGTTTAAGCTAATTTCAGTATTCCCCTACATTGTGCTCTCTCTTTTAAATGGATGGATTTCCCATATCTGTTCATTTTTTGTATTACATTGTACAGTAACAAAACTATAATGTTTGAAGTTGAAGGGATCTTTAGAATTATCTAAGAAATTCCCCCCCCCCATATTACAGATAATAACTTACATAGAGATTTCTATTAGCAGGCATTGTTCTAAGTGCTTTATTTTTATTAATTCCTTTAACCCTCAGAACCACCCTATCAGGTAGATTCTATTATCAACTACTCCACTTTGCCAAGTAGGAAACTGAGACACAACACAGAGAGGTAAGTACCATGTTGTGGCAGGCAGGATTCTAAGATGATGATCAACTAGTCTTGGCCTCATAAGACTCAGGCCACTGAATGAAACTGACTTGCTTCCACTTGGCAATATATAGCAATGATGATGGGGTTATATTATATACTATATGTAGCAGACTTAGATGGGGAGAGAGAGTCTCCTGCTGGCCCTGAAGAAGCAAGTGGCCATGTTGTGAGAGGGCTTGCTAGAGGACCACAGAGCAAGGGATGGTGAGGGCTTGCAGGAGCTGAGAGCAGCTTCAGGGAGTGACAGTCAGCTAGGTAACGAGGACTTCAGTATTTTAACTATAGGAACTGAATTCTACCACCAACCATGTAAGATTGGAAAAGGGTCCCAAGTTCCAGAAAGGAATGAGTCCAGCCAACACCCAGACCGTAGCCTTATAAAACCCTGGTCACAGAACCAGCTAAGCTATACCTGGGCATTTTACCCATGGAGAATGACACAATAAATGTATGTAGCTTGTTGTGATTTGAATATTAGGTGTCCCCCCTAAAACTCCTGTGTTAATGCAGGAATATTCAGAAGTGAAATGTCTGGATTGTGAGAGCTGTAACCTAATCTATCCATCCTGGTTTGAATGGACTGCCTGGGTGGTAACTGGAGGCAGGTGGAGCATGGCTGGAGAAGAGGGGTCACTAGAGGTGTGCCCTCAAACACTTCATAGCCCTGTGGTCCCTCCTCTTTCTCTCTGTGCTTTCTGGCTGCCATGTGTAAAGCAGCTTTCCTCTGCACACACTTCAGCCATGGTGTTCTGCCTCGTCTTGAGCCCAGAGCAAAGCAGTCGACCAACCATGGACTAAACCTCTGAAACTTTGAGCCAAAACAAACTTCTTCCTTTACGTTGTTCTTGTAGGGTATTTTGGTCACAGCAATGAAAAGCTAACTAACACGTCGTTTGTGGAATTTTGTTTTACAGCAATAGAAGAATAAGATATACTCAAAATCACAAAGCAACCCAAAGGAAGAACAAGGATTCAAACATCAGTGGTCAGGATCCACTACCCATCCCCTCAATAATGTCTCTTTGGGCAGAGAGAACAATTATGTTGCTTACCCAATTTAATTTTTCTACATTGCATTTTTCACCCATGACCTATTATACACTCACACATGGAAGTACATATGCACATATTATTTATTTTCTCTGACTTTGACTAGAATATAAGATGCATGTGAGCTAAGATTTCTGACTATTTTGTTCACTGTAGTATTTTCATTACTCACAATACCTGGAATCAAGTAGGTGGTAAAAAATATGTACTGAATATATACATGAATGTAATTACTGAGGAGCTGAGGCTTGGAAACTGCTGAAGTCCCTCTACACTTAGTGGTAAAGTCAGAGGTGGTCAACTGTATCACTGATCCCTATTCCTCACCCATTCCTGCAATGGCATCCTCTGCCATATGACTTTGTAGTTTCTTCAGGAAGGTTGACGTGCATGGCCATGGGATGGGGCTGGAAGTGAAAGGGGTGGTTACAAGTCAACGACATATTTCCATTCACTTTCCTGTCCTTCTGCCATCACCAGCACCTTGATGAGCCTGCTGGTCCAAGGGAGCTGAAAAATATGTGGAGCAAACCAAGACTTAAGCTATGGTTGATGAGCTGAACTTGGATCAGCCACCTTCAGCAAATTCAGGAGCATCTGAACAAGAATAATTGCCTTGAACCACTGAGCTCTGAGGTAGTTTGTTAATGCAGCACTATCATAGAACAGGAAGGGTTCTTTGGGCTTCTAGTCCACAGAGGCCTTATTAAGATGGTTTTTCACAGCACTGGCACACTGGGGAAGAAAGCTCTAAACAATAAAGGCAGGCCTAATTTAATGCCTTAATAGTCTTTTTGTAACCATTAGGTTAAAACAGCTTTTAGGATAGAACACAATGAAGATCATACTTGTGATAAAATAACAAAACCAATACATAAATATGCACCTCTGGAATTAAGGAGTTACAAAAAAATTATATTATACATGATTAAAGAAGAAATGGAGGTGTGAATTAGAG
The DNA here is from genome assembly GCA_004024805.1 of Geosciurus inauris. Taxonomy (NCBI): domain Eukaryota; kingdom Metazoa; phylum Chordata; class Mammalia; order Rodentia; family Sciuridae; genus Geosciurus; species Geosciurus inauris. The sequence continues at coordinate 39,964 of PVHX01008444.1, read as the reverse complement.
CCAGGAGTTCAATAGCCAAGAAAGTCAAAGTCAATGTGGAGCTGACAATGGTTAATCATCTACTTTCAAGATCTGCAAAGACTAAAAAGGTTTTGAATTTATATATCCTGGAGTCTCTGGTTATACTTTAAAATACCGCATTATTGTCCCTAATTCAGTCAAAATTTAAAATAGATCAAAGCCGGATCTATTTGGTGTAATTTTCCCTGGATAAAGATGCAGCAGGAGTGTTAAAGCTTAATATTACAGACATGAAAGAAGAAGTCTCATGAAGCTAGTAGTTGGCTGGAGATGTCCATTCACAGAGGCAGGCCAGCACTGGGGTTGAGGGAGACAACGCAAGCAGAAGCCAGCTCAGCACCGTGGCTGCTACATCTCTGCCAATAACAGTGAAATTATTTTCATCTGTTGGGGCTCACTGTACGCTAGACTCTCTCTGCTAAGAACTCTCTCTACATTTTATCTTCAATTATTACAATGATCCTAATAAATTACATACTTGCTGTGGTCTAAATGATTATGTTCCCCACTCCCCGCCTGCTGCACAACTTTTTATGTTGAAAACTAATCCTCAGTGAGGTAGTTATTAGAAGGAGGAGATTTCTGGGGGTGATTAAGTCATGAAGGTGGTGTCCTCATGAATGGGATTAGTGCCCTTGTAAGGAGTCAAAGAGATCAGAGTTCTTTTCCACTGGGTGAGAACTCAATGAGAAGACACCTGTGAGAAAAAGGACCCTCACCAGACATCAAATATGCCAGAGCTTTGGTCTTGAACTTTTCAGCTTCTAGAATTGTGAGAAATAAATTTTTGTTGTTCATACATAACTGGTTTATAGTGTTTTATTACAGCAGCCCCAACTGAAGATGACAGTACTCCACGCTCATGAAGGACAACATGCTCAGAAAGTGAAGTTCATTGTATGTGAACAAAAAGGTAATATGCTGAAGAGGGAGGCTCTGACCCCACAGTCTAGATTCTTTTCACAAGATCACTCTGCTCCTCAGGTTTCTGAACAAAGACGGCTTTCTTTCCTTTCATTTTTTCCTTGCTTCTTTCTTTGTACTGCAGATTCCAAATTTACCCAGTCTGTATTTATTCACCATTAATGTAATTAATTACATAACAAATTCACTCAGAAATACCATTGTTCTCTCGCTGGACGAGTTGGACACTCATCCAACATAAATCACTGCCCATTTGCCCTACTCACGTCGAGCTCAAACAACACTTCAGGCAACTGAGTCTATCAAAAATGGCACTGCACAGGTCAAAAGACCAGCATTTGGGGAGCATCAGCAAGCACTCAGCTCACTGCTGACCTGAAAGTTCATGTGAACGCAGGTCAGGAAATATCTTGTATAAAAGGACCTTCCTATCTAAAAGTGTTCTCTTCCAACATAACAAAAATACCAGGAAAATATCACACAAAATAGCAAAATAATATTAATAACACTAAGAGTATTCAGTAAGAAGTGGCTCTGTTAGCACAGGCCTAGTCCTGAGAGCTTAGGAAACCACCAGCTGGTGGTCCTCTGTGCCCTGCCTAGACATCACGTCATATCCATGTGTTCAGCCATTTCTCTTCCTTCTACTAAAGGCACTTAGACCTAGCCTGTACCTAGCCTTTTCTTTTACATATCTTGAAAATCTTATTGGAGGCAGCAGTAGGAAATAAAGTCTTAAGTTAGTTTCTTTTGAAACATGGAATATATCTCACTAAGAAGTATTAACTTCAGAGAAAATAGACCTATGTCCTTAAACCATTTTTGCTCATTACAAATGGATTCCAGCAGAGAAATTGAAGAAAGGGAACACCACTGGGTATGTGAGAACAGACAAACAAAGAGCCTCATAGGAATTCTGGCTGCCTTCCTCCTTGATGTAAGGATTTTGTTTCTTATTTCTTTTCCCTCTTTTTCTGAATAGGAAGAGTAGGCACATTGAAGTTTGTGAAAGGCTTTGCAGAGGTGCACTCCAGGCCACCTTCCATTCCTCCACAGTGCTGGTGTATGTAAAGTCACACTGAAAATGCCTTGTTTAGTTTTGCTTGAAATTTTGACATAAGGGGGAAAAAGTCACTCATACCTCCCTTATCCCTCCAATAGAATCTAATTTCCAAAACCTCAAAACTTGCTACAGATGATGAGTATAAAAGGAACCTAGCATACACAGCAGCACAGGATTTGCCACAGCATGACTTGAGATGAATGATAAGTAATTCAAGTTTCAGATGCACCCCACAGTTCTGCTTCTGACCAGGATTGCAGATCTCTCAGAAGTACTTCCTGAAGACCTGATGTGACTGGAAGCTGTGGAAGGTAGGCTGGGGAAGCACTAATACAGGTTCAGCTCACATTCAACTAAGGCTGGCAGTCTAGGGGGGACCCTAAAGTAGATATTGAACAATTAAGAGTATAATCTACAAATAACATCAAATGGAAATATCTATGAAGTTGATTGCTTCACCTAGGATAATGGATTGATGGCTTGTCATCAGTATTGGAGTGCAAGAGTGCAATATTCTGCCTTTAAATTGAGGGAACACAAAATTCAGTCTGTGAGGCCTGAGGGCTGCCAGAAATCATGGTAAATTGAAAGGCATGTGTAAAGGGTGATTGATAGAAACATGCCAGAATGTTATGGTTTTGACAGCAGAAAAAATACATTTGGTTCCAAATAATCTCAAATCAATATTTATAAGGGAAGAATCTCTAACCTGCAGGCATTATTCTACAGGTGGGGGTTGGTATGGTGCTATTTTCTCATGGGCAGCTCTGTAGCTCTACACAGCACCCTTGAGTATGACAGCAAGAGGGATTTATTTATTTAGTGACAGTTATAGGTACTGCTCACTTTAGATCAGTAGGCAATTTCCTGAAACCTAATGTTCTACACAAAAATGCTAATTGAAGGCCTATTTCCCATTATTTTAAATGGAAAATACTTTGATGTTATACATCAATTTCTCAAAATGTATTTCAAACATAATAATCTGTTAATATGTAAGTCACCAACTATCATTTTAAGATGCTTCTTGAAAATCAAATATATGCTCTATAGAATGTTCACATACTTCTTAAAAAATACATAATCATAGAACAGAGTCCTACCTATATTCTATAATATAGGGTATGAAAAGCCAAATCATGTTCTACTGGGGGGTGTTCATTAGAAAGATAAATGTTGCAGGATATAGCTGCAATTATCGTGAGCAATGCCAGGTGCAGATGGCAAATAGGATAGTACAACCTGTGTGATCTGAATTGCCAGTAAAGAGTAATTACCAAAGGAAGAGCTTGCTGAGTCTGCAAACCCCACAGTAAAGAATAAAAACCTTGGCTAAATGAGTGGAAATACGGAGTGACTTGAGGAAGGGGGTTATGGCTCACTGATCAGATTTGCTCAAGAATAAAGTGAGGTTCGGTCAGATAAGAAAAGATAAAAGAGAACAAAATTATGGCATTTGCAGGTAAATGGATGAAGTTAGAGAATATTATGCTAAGTGAAGTAAGCCAATCTCAGAAAATCAAATGCCGAATGTTCTCTCTGATAAGTGATGCTGATCTATAATGGGGGGGGGGGGGACTCAGGAGAAAGGAGGAACTCTGGACACAATGATGGGAGGGGGAGGGGACAGTAAAGATGGTCCTAGCTTTATGTATGACTGCATATATGTTGTGATTCTACATCACATACAACCAGAGAAATAAAAAAATAAAAACTCTTATCCACAAAAACCAACAACAACTTAGTTTTAAGGAATATGGGAATATTTTTTTTTCTTCACATAAATAGGTAACTACTTATATCTTTAGAGAACTGAAAGGGCTTTTGCAGTTGCCCCAGTGAACTGTGCATCTTTATAAACGGTTGATCCACACAGCTAAGCAGGTGGGCACTCAGGCTCTGGAACCTGAGGTTACTCACACATTCTCTTCACACATTCTGGGCCACACATCACAACATGATTTAATACTTATATCTCAAATCAAACAGACCCCATTAGTAACAATACAGACAAATGACCTGTATTAATAGCTAACCTAGTTTAATGACAACCTCTAGCCTGGATGTTTGTTTGATACTAATGCCACCTCTACATCACACTTAGCCTGGTGGCAATTTATGGTCTTCCCATAAGGATGAGAGAAAAAAGTTATCATCACTGAATGTGGAACAGTTGTTAACATTCACAAACATCTTGGAAAAAATAATATGAGATAGACTATTATTCTAAACATAATCTCATATTTTGACTCCAAAAAAGAGACATTCACAAAGTAATCTCTATTTCTGTTCTGGATTTGTGTTTCAGTTTTCTCTTGTCTATAATAAAGTGTTCAGTTGCAAAAGAGAAAAATCTCTAAAATATAACCTAATTCAGGAAAGCAAGGGCAGACAAATGGTGGGTAGCTTAATATAAGTGAAAGGAAGTTTGTTTTGCCGTTAAATTCTGTCCCTTGTTCCCTGATCCCAGACTTCTCTTTACTGATAACATAAGTATTAAAACTTTGGTTCTTGTAGTGTAACTTCAGGACTCAGCATTGGATCATAATAAAGTGATAGTGAAGTCTGGTGATGGAACCAGCAGAAAGACAAGAGATGCCACTTAGTGTGATGTTTTAAGGTTCTAATGTCTTGACAACTAACAAAATTGTCATCAGTTTCAACACTAGAAGAGTTTGTATGAAATACTCTCAGCACATTGTAAGTATAAAAGATAATAAAATTAGGTCACCTACTTTCCAGTCCAATTTTCCAATTCTGAATAGTTATTTCACTGGGCACATAGACCCATGCAGGGCTGGCAACACTCTAGCTTTCTCCCATGCAAAACTGACAAACTTATTTAGACTAAGTCTTAATTATATGTTTTATGTCAAATAATCCTTTTATATAAAGTTTGTGATTATGATAGTCAGATACTAAGATTCTCCTAACTTGAAATCAACTTTTCTTACCTCAGGGTAAATTAAGGAGGTGAAACAGGAGAGAAGCTCACAAGGATAATGAGACTGTGTAGTCTACAGGAAGATCTTTCCTTAATAACACTGGTAAATTGCCAAGGCATCGTCTACTTCCAAGACAGGAACTCAGGATTTCAACCAGATTGCTCAGATATTTTCAATGCCAAAGTGACATTTTAAAGAAAATAAGACATGTGGAAAATAGCCTTATAGTTTCCTTTGATGACTTTTTAAATCTTTTGGTCTTATAAATTTTGAGTCATGGGTAATAAAGTAAAACACAATTAGGTTCTAATCGTTGGTAGAAGCAAGTGGATATAAGCAAAGAAAAACCCACTGCCAGAAAGCAGAAGCCAAAGCAGAAAGACAGTGAAAAATAACTGATTTAACACCAGCTGATGTGAAGGCATCTGTTTCTTATAGAACAAATCAGAATCCCTGGTGAGATCTCTGTGGTACAGACAGGAATCCAGAAAAAGAAAAGGAAGGGAAAAAAGGAAGAAGGGAATTTGGATTTTATTTATGATGCAAATCTGAGCCTGTGTTTGGGAATTTGTGGGGCAGTGCCAACTTGTTGCTTTTCTCGCTATCTTTGATCAATCAGGATAGGTAATAAGAAGTCTTATACCCATGTTATTCCTGTTATTCAACAGTACTGGAAGAAGGTAAAATATTGCCAGGGCATGGTCTATTTCCAGGAACCCCTGCTCAAATATGCTCTGTTGTCTGATGTTTCCTACTTAACACTCAATCCTCTCAAAAAATTACACGTTTTTGTTTGTTTACTTGCATGCCACCCATTTATTTCTATGTGGATCTATGCAAAAGAAGACTTTCTATATTCACCCATGAAGCAGTATTTATTTATTTATTTACCCACTTATTTATTTATTTATTTATTGGTGCTGGAGATTGAACAGGGGCACTCGATCACTGAGCCACATCCCCAGCCCTATTTTGTGTTTTATGTAGAGATAGGGTCTCACTGAGTTGCTTTTGAACTCCCAATTCTCCTGTCTCAGCCTCCCAAAGTGCTGGGATTAGAGGCTTGCGCCACTGCGCCCGGCTGAAGCAGTATTTATTATATACCTAATGGTTTGCTAAGTGCTAAGATAAAAAGCACAGTCTCACTTTCTGCTTCCAGTCAAGATCAAGCAGCAGACACTGAACTTACCATCCTGTCTTAAACAACTAACACACTAGACAGAATATACAAAATACCGAGGTTTGAGAATTTAAATATCAGGTAATGAAGGGCAGTGATTTCTGAAAGACAGGAAACAAACCAAAGTAAGATTTATGATTACTCCAAGTTACCATATGAAGAAAATTTCCAGGTCATGATGCAGGGAGAAAACCAAAGAGCATCTGGTAATCTCCTTGATACACAGCTGCGAGTCCCGGGCAGCCAAGGCAGCTATAATATACAGAGCAGAAAACTGATGAGAGACCTGTACCAAGAGAAAACTCTAAGGTCCCTCATGATAATGCACTTATGTACTATTAGTGCACAAAGCTGAGGATATTAGACAATGCCAATTATACCAATGACCCATGATTTTAGAGGAAGGGCATAGGGTCCAGAGCTTTCACAGGTATAGGACTATGCCTATACTAAGGCCAGAGTAGGAGATCCTATGAGTCATAGGATATCATTCACAATATTAAGAAGAATCTTGCTTCAGTAGTGTAGAAAAACTCACCCTAGGCTAAATGCAGCTTACATCACACCAAAGCCTATAAACAAGATAAGAAGACGAAACTATTTCAAGTAACCTGAACATGTCACAGAACAAGCTGAGGGTTTTGAGGAAATATTAAAATATGTAGAATCTGGAAAAAATAATTCACAATATATGGAATTGTATAAAAGATTACTAGACATACAAAAAATTAAAAAATACAAGTGTTAGAAGGATGAAGAAGAAAAGCTACCTTAATGCACAGATGGCATGATCATTCACATAGCAAAATCTACACAATCCACCAAAAAAAGCTACTAAAATAAGTTGATTTTAGTAAGGTAGCAGAATAAAAGATGAATATACAAAAAAATGAATGCTCATATAATATCAATGAACAATTAACATTTTAAATGAAAAATAACATTTGCAATAGCATAAAAATATTAAATAGCTATAAATCTGCCCAAACATGAGCAAGACCTATACATTGAAAACTGTGAAACTTAGATGAAAGAAATTAAAGAAGATCTAAATAAAAGGAGAGACATTATGTTCAGTTTGGAAGACTCAAAATTACTAAAATGCCAATTATCTCCAAATGGATCCATAAATGAAATAAATTCAGCAGTTTGTAGAAACTTATCAACAGATTCTAAAAATCATATGGAAATGTAGATGATAGAAAACAGCCCAAAAACCACACAGAGAGGTCCCTGTGTAAGTTGAAGGATGTAAAGGACCTAACTTCAAAACTTCTTGTAGAGCTATGAGAATAGAGAGTGCGAGATATTGACATTGAGAGTCTAGGAATACTTCATGGTCCACTGAGTTTCAATAAAAGTTGCAAAGGCAATTCAGAGAGAGAGAACAGTTATTTCCAGAAACAGTACTTGAAAAATTGGAAAACTGTAAGAACCCCTCCAACTCCCCCAAAAGAACTTAATTTTAGCATCATAAGCAAACATTAACTAAAAATGAATCATAGACCTAAATAAAAAAAACCCCGAAGCTATAAAAATTCTAGAAGAAAACATAAGGAAATCTTTGTGAATGTGGGACAGACCAAAAGTTTCTTGGATTTCCTCAAAATTATGCCCTGTACTCTTCAAAATAAACTGTTAAAAGTATTAAAAAGCAAGCTAGAGATTGTAAAAAATTATTTTCAAATAAGGTATCTGATAAAGATATAAAGAACTTTCAATGGGAAAGGAAATATGTCCACATAAATAATTTTACATATTCACATGAATATTCATTGTAGCTTTACCTGCAATGGTCAGAAACAACAAAACTGGAAACAACTAAAATGCCAACAACATGTGCATGGTTAAAAAAATATTGTAGTATATCCAAATGGAGCACCACCCAGAAATAAAAACAAGTGAACTAGTGACACTAGCAACATGAGATGAATCTCAAAATAGTTATGCTCATTGGAAAAAAGCCAGACCCTACCACCACCAAATAAAAAATAATATACATACCCTATATTTTCAATTGCACATAATTTAAGAAAATGCACAGAGATTAGTAATCCATAGTGACAGCAAACAGATCAATGGTTGCCTGGGAATGCAAGGGGAAGAAGGAAGGGATGGAGACATTATAAGGAGGCAAAAGTAAATTTTGAAAGATGATGTATATACCACTATCTTGAATGTAGTGATGGTTTCATGGGCATATATACAAATCAATAATTATCAAACTGCACACTTTAAACATGTGCAGTTTATAACCTGTCAATTATACCCCAATAAAGCAAATAAAAATTATAAAAGCATCAAAAGTTCAAAATTTAGCACAGAATGAAACTTTGCATATTTGTTCTAGAGTAGTCTCATAAACTTTGGTTAACTCAATTCCCTCTTTTAAATGAAAGCCTTCAAGTCTTCTATGAATTTTATTTTACATTAAATTTCAGAAGTGATTAAATATTCTGACATAAAAAATATTTTAAGGAAAAAATTACTGTCAAATAGGAGTTTGTGAGACAGTGCAGATATTAGAGAGGAAGAAAGGAAGAAAAGGGAGAAAGGGAGGGGAGAGAAAGGGAAGGGAAAAAGTAAAATCCATACACACAAGAAACCTTAAAGAATGACCTCAAATGCAATCTCAATTCAAGAACATTTACATTTGATCTTTAAACTTAGATCAAAACCTACAGTGCTTACATAAATTGCTGTTGGTTCATTACCCCTCATCTGCCTTTCTCTCACCCTTTATTACCCAGATGATCCCACAAGCCATACTAAATTCATAATTGCAGGTGAGGTGGCTTCACTTTGAGTCAGCAGAGTTTTGTGAAGTTGTCAAACAACAAATTTCTGAGAGCAACTACTGTTAACTGAGGTTACAACCATCATCCACTGTTTCTGGCCTTCTCCCTATCCCACATTCCCAGACATTCTGCAAGACTCTGGTGTGCCCAGAATGAGCAATCCATATCCTCTAACAGGATATTTAAAGAGGCAAAGGTCTTTTCTGGGGAAGCCATCACCATCCTAACCCAAACGAACACACACTGACCATAACGGCTACAACCACTACATGGGCTAAAATAAATCCTGTTTAAAATTAAAAACAAAATGTAAAACTGTATTCGTAAAAAGACTTCAACCCTTAAAATACTGACAGATGGATAAAAATTAGAAGAACATGTGTAAAAATAAAAATAAAGAAGTTGTCAGAGGTTTTGTTTTTCTCCCTCCTGTTTTCACGAACTATCTTTATTGATGTTATAGTGCCTTTTATAGGGAGAAAAAAAGGTATATTGACAGCTGCTAGCTTGAAGGCTTGTTCATTCTATCCAGCTAAAATGAATCTGAGGCTTCTATTCATCAAAGAAAAAAAGAAAAATAACATTTATTTTGCTCCTGTGGTGGGTGGTTGTTAGCTGGGGTGGATTTGTTTGACTGCCAATTACTGGTAACACTTATCTGATTGTTATATACTTTATAAATGTGTCTAGCAGTGTTCTGTCTGTAAATGTATACAGTTCAGAAAATACCTATCACAACTTAATCTCTTGTTCCATGAGATGAGAAAGCCTGACCCTGGCCAAGATAATGATGTGGCCCTCACCTCACTGTAAGCACAGTGCCTGCTTTAATAAGACCCAGGAAGGCCTGGTCTGAATAGCATTCTCCAGGGAATAATGCTACAGTGGCAAAGACAGGAAACAAGCTGTAGTTGAGCCCATTGCATATCAGGAAAGCAAATAATAGACGAGCAAGAACACCAACTCCAGGGCCAATCAGTCAGCAGGACTGGCATCAAGATGGGATGGGAGGTGCAAACTGGTTCAACATTTTGGAGAATTATTTGTCAAAATCTACAAAAATGTTCAGGATGTACTAAGCAATTCATTTTTAAGTATCATTTCTGCAGAGAAAACAAGTGCATAAAGCTTCAAGTATGAAGAAGGCTTGTCCTTTTATGATAGTAAAAGAACTGGTGAACAACTTAAATTGTCAGGAGTAAGTGGGCCAAATATGTTCCAGCACAGAATGGATCACCACGCAGCTGTTAAAACAAAATGAAGATTTATATGAAATATTGGAGAAGACTCTCCATGGGTGATTTAGGTGTTAACAGCAAGTTGAAAACAGTGTTTAACATTTTTTTACTGAGACATACCACTCACAAACACTGCTTCTACGAGTGATTTCCAAGGAAAAAAGAAGAAATATGCGTGAAATTTTTAATAAAAATTACCAGGAAAAAGATGATGGTGTGCTGGAGAGAAGCTTAACTTCTAAATTTACAAACTAAATCTAGAGGGATTGTCAGTACTTTTTACTTTAGTTAAAAAAAAAAAAGACAAGAAAATGAAATAAATTTAAGTGGAACAGGATATCAATATAGAGAACAAATGCTTAAGAAAAATTTGATGTGATCAAATTAAGAATGATTTTGGTAATAGGTGTTAATAATTAATTTCTATCAAGAAAAATGTGTAATATTTTCTGGGGGAAAAAAAGAGCACATGTTAAGTGACTTTCTATCCTCTCCCAAATCCCCTTAACTACTCAGGGTCCAAATTTCTGGATAATTAGCAGGTGGAATGGAACATTAATGGACAATTCAAAGAGGGACCCTTTAGGGTAGGTTAGTCTCAACATTAGAGCTACATCTTTAAGAACTAAAGAGCTTTGGTAGGAAAAACTGCAAGTTCTTTTTCAGATTAAAATAGGCATGGTTATGCTAATTCTGAGCAAAGCCAGCCGGCTGAGTTCCCAGCCATCCTGGAGTCCAGGACCCTGCCTGTCTGTAGGGTCCAGCAGTGTCCGCCCACAGGGAAGGGTGACACCATCTTGCTGCAGAGTTGTCTGGACTAGCCTGTTCCATCACTGTCTCTAGGGTGGGATGGGGACAAGGCTGAGTGTCTTTATGAACTACTTCAGATCTTAAACCACAACCACCCACATCACCATCTGTTAAGTGCCATGTGGACCCTAAAAGAAAAATCCGGTTTGGTCCTAAAAATACTATTTGCATCACAAGGAAAGGTCTCCTATGGCTGTGCCTCACAGGCCTCTGTTTTACATAATATTAGAGATGCTAATTCTGTGTCAGAATGGTACAGTGGCCACACCCAGGAATGTGAAATTATAAACCTTAAAATTCTGCCAAACTGTGTCATTTCATCCAACTGTAACAAATTGGGTTTAAATTGTTTATGTTCCATGGCTCCCTAACCACAAATTCACTGGACTAGAATTGTAATGTTGCCTGGATTTGGAGTTGTAACCTTTGACTCATGATGTGCTGGTTTGATTTCATTCTCTTAGTTAGTAATACAATTATATATACTCACATGTGACTGAGAAGGAAACAGTCTTCAAGATTTTTAATGAATCTCTCCTGTCTCTGCTATATGCCATTCAGCCCCAAAAGTGCTTCCCATTGTTCCTTGTGATACTGAAATATTTCTCCCTTGTGAGGAGACCTGATGTTAAGCTTTGTTAAGTAGTGATGCTGGAGGGAGGATCAAGGGGGAGCTGACCCTAGCATCACGTGCATCACCAGGTGGTGCTCACTTACCAGCTTGCCAGCTCTAGAGAGCAGTTTCCTGCTAGTCTACCAGCCTCAGCCTATCAGAACCCAGGAGTGGATTTCCTGCTCAGATTCCTTGTCTACCCTTCTGGGCTCACCAGCACAAAAGGGAGGCTCCCAGCACCTAGGCCTCACTTGGTATTACATGCTACCAGCATTTGTTCTGTAGCTGTGGATCAGCTCTAGCCCAAGGGATCTCTGCAATCCAGTGGCTGTCATGATTTCTTTCTTCCCCAATGCTATCAATGTGTCTCCTCTTTTTTCTTGATCAGTTTGGCTAGATGTTTGTTGCTCCACTAATCATTTAAAACAAACAGCTTTTATTGAACTTCACTGGTGTTTTATACATTGATTTTGTTTTCAATTTCATATATCTCTTCTTTCTTCTTTGATACTTATTTTCTTCTTTTTGCTTGCTTTTTATTTAATTTGCTTCTTTCTTGTACTTGATAGTATAGACAAGTAGGTCATTAATTTTCAAACTTCCTGTTTTCTAGTATTAGCTTTTAATGCTACAAATTTCCCTCAAAGTACTGCTTTAGCTGTACTCCATACATTTTGATACAGTATGTTTGGAGGAATCTACTTGGTTTTTTAATCAAAATACAATGAAAAGTTAATAAGTACTGTTACTGTGGGAATTAACATAATCAGAGAATATGAAATAATCACTGTGTGATAATTTACTTATAGCTCTTCTCTATTTTCTCCATTAAACCATCATTCTTTCTGAATTTTCTCTGAACACACAGTGACTCGGTCTCCTTATCATCCTTTTCTAAACATTTTCCAGGGTTCTGAACAAAATTATACAAGTGAAAGCAGGCAACTTCTTCTTCATTCCCCTGAGAAGCAGTTGCTAGATGCCTAGAACTTGATGCTGTCATGGTTACTCAGCTTCAAACAAGTGGACGATGATGATACTCAAGGAAAGAGAGGGGCCACAGATTTAAGAAACAGGATGACTTCATGGAGCACAGCCCTAGGACCACCCACCAGTATGCATTATACATAAAAGAGAGAAACCATCTAATTTCTAAGACATGTCATTTTTGCTGTTTTTTCAAATAGGCAAATTAATATGCTAATTATTTCACTTTGGTTGCCATGTGGAAAGGAGAGGAGTATTGTCAGGGATGGAGATGGGACAGAGAATGCTGCAGTGACCAGGTAAGATACCATGGTGACATGGACAACTGCAGTGGAGAACTGTGGGTCTAGTTAATATCTGTTTGAGAACTAGAACAAATGATACTTGCTGATAAATTTGATGTACAGGACAAGGAAAGGGTAAACATTAAGAACAATTCTTAAACTGGATGGATTTCATCTGATATTCATATTGGACATCAAGAGGAAGAACTAATAGCAATGCTGGATACACAAGACTGACTCAGAATTTACCACATGATATTATAACCATCTGCTTCCTAGCGTTCTCTATGGCCACACCATTAGGTACTAGGAGGAAGAGATAATGTCTTATTTATTTTAACATTCTAGGTTCTAACAGAGTAACTGACATAAAGTAGTCAATAAATATTTGTTGAGTTAGTCCATAAATAAGCTCTAGTAAAAGGAAATTTATATTACAAATGATGAAAAAAATTGCTATAGGACTAAAATGCCTACCTATACTACAAAAGTGATTTAAATAATTAAATAGCTAAAGGAAAGCAGAAGATAGGGATTAATATTTTAATGAAGATAATACATACAGAACAGTGTATTGAGACATAAAGGGATTTTATAACAATTTATAAATGTATAAGAGATATTAAAACAAAAATAACTACTGTGGAAAAAATAACAGTTTTAGAAATGATACCACAAACATCATTTGGTTTAGTGGTTTTCATATAATATTTCTCTGAGTCCTGTACTTTCTTGGAAGCACACCTGGGAAGTAGGGGAAGGAGTCAAGCAGGTGAGATTTAGGAGTCTAAGGATTATTGGTAAAATTTCATTTAAAAAAGGAATTACACTACTAAACTTTTTTTTCCACTGAAAGCTATGAATTCTGTAACCTTACCTAGGTGAAAAAACTGAACCCTGCTTAAGCATGTCCAGTTCGAAACAGAGAATTAGAAGTTGGTTCTTCCAACAACTAGTCTAGAGATCATGAACTTTTATTCCAGAATTTATCTAAAAAAATCCTTGACGCATTCCCATATTTACTTTTTGCTGCTGCAACCAAAAGACCTGACAAAAAGAATTTTAGGAGGAAAATTTATTTTAGAGCTCATGGTTTCAGAGGTCTCAGTTCATAGATGGCCGACTTCATTCTTCAAGGCCTGAAGAAGAGCATGGTGGGAGAGTGTGGTGAGGAAAGTGGCTCAGGGCATTACATCAAGAAGCAAAGAGACACTCTACTCACCAGATATAAAATACATATCCTAAAGGCACACTCCCAAAGCCCAGGTCCTCCAGCCACACCCTACCTGCCCTCAGTTACAGCTCACAATCCCTCTGGGGATTTATTCACTGATTGGGTTAAGGCTCTCAGAGTTCTCATTCACCTTTGAACGTTCTTGCATTGTATCACATGAGCTTTTGGGGAGACACATAATATCTAAACCATAATACCATCTTTCACTTTTTGGAACCATACGTTCTACATTTTTATTACAAATGATTTAAGTCAGGCTGAGGTTGTGGCTCAGTGGTAGCGTGCTTGTCTTGTATGCATGAGGCACTGGGTTTGATCCTCAGCACCACATACAATAAATAAATAAACATTTCAAAAAAAAGGTATAGTGTCCATCTACAATTAAAAAAAAAAACAAATGATTTAAGTCATATCACTTATACTGGGCTTAAACACAGTGTAATGCAAACAGAAGGAACTTTGAGAATCACAGTTGGGTTTAAGCTCTGCCAGCCACAGTTAATATGAAAGCGTTATTTTAATGGAGGTAGCTCAGGATATTCAGGTCAGCTAACGTTGTTGCTCGAACATTGCCACGGAATGAATATACAAATCACTACAAAATAGCCATGATTTTCCCGCTGGGGTTTCCATGCAATTAAACACTAGACAGAAGTAAAGGGAAGAGGAGTAGGATGAAAAGAAACTCTCAATTTATTCATTCATATTTCAAAGAAAAAGTATTGCCTTTCCCATAGAAAGAAAAAAGTAAAAAGTGGAGCTATTATTGAAGGCACCTTCATATTATATTTCCATTATCACTGTAATATTTATCCAGCAGGTTAAGCTGCAGCACACCGTGGATAAAATCTCATCATTTGCTTTCTTCTTTCTTTTTTGAGTGAATTTTTTCTTATCATCTGAGACAACAGCTTGGCATTATCAAAGCTATGTATCCTAAGAGTCAGTAACAGGACCAAATTTCCTTTTTTCATTACTTTTGGTGGAACAAACAGACCTTTGGGGTAAGCTATCAGCAATGATATGTCTTCAAATCTTTGCTGGGCTCCCTGAAGGGGAAAAGAAGGTAATTAATCTGTCACCTTAGACAGTGTATTGTTTCTCCACAGTATTTAAAAGTTTATTTCATTGTGCTAAAATGTTATCATAAATAGATAAACTAGAACAAGAGAAAAGAAACATTTCTAACCAAAGGTGAAGAGCATAAACAGCATTAATTTGAAGAGTTTTGAGATCCTCAGACGAACAAAAGGAGTAGCAATAACAAATAAAAAAACAATACTTTGTCCTGCTGATTTATACTTTTGTCTGATTTAATTACACAGTTCTGAAAAGAGATCTGACATATGGCTAGCTTGCTCCCATAAACTTTACTGCAGTGAAGACTGTACAAATTTAGAGTATAGAGATTTAGAAATGTGTTGATTTTTCCAAGTGTTATCCTCTTAATTTGCTAATCTCCTCATAAAGTTTCAGAAGGATACAGAAGCATTTTGACTTAACTCTCCTTACAAGCCACTCTTCTGAAGATGACATTAAGTCATCACCGGGATGTCTCCTTCTGAGAGTTTGAGAAGAGTCTCTTAAATTTTTATTTTTGTCTTTCTTTTTCTACTTTCTAAAACGTGTCCTACATATTATCACAGGCAGCTTTGAAGCATAAAAAGTACCAAAACATAACTCAGGTTATGTGCCAGAAAAAACAAAAAGAACTCTGTCATTGAAGCACCACCTTAGTGAACAATGACACCAATATGATCTCGGCATCTTTTTTAGGTACCTGTAGGAATAGCCACATCTGTCGAGTACATTCTCAAATCTCATCCTAATGCTATAAATGTAAGGCTTGGTTCATCAGCTGACACTGGTGGAAATGACTGGAGTTAGTGTGCTGGTCAGTGAGAAGGTAAACAGCTGATTTTTGGGCAGGGTCACACAAGAAAAGATGGTGAAATTCTGAGCAGTGAAATGCAAATAGTTTATTGAAGATTGATTTGCAGATCTTTTAATTCTGATGTAGGGTTTTGAACACTAAATGCAAATTATAGGTTAGATTGCTGTCACTGGTCAAACTCATTCTTGGGCTGCAGGCCAATGGGTGCATGGGTGCAGGGGAAGGGGAAACGTAATCTGTTCTACAGCAAAAATAAAGCATAATAAACAAAAACCACAGGAAAAGTCTAGCTTGATCCTTTGTAGCATTTTCATAAACAAAATTATTACTTTAGAAGCTAGAGGGCAAGGAAACATATGGATCAGTACAGGGAAAAAATCTATTTCAATTGCATGTCTCACACATTGTTTTTTAAAAAAGTGACATCAAAGAAGTGGGGACTGAGACAGAATAGTTCACTTGTCAGTAACAACTCAATATCTGTAAAAGTCATAAAATACTTGTTTGAACACAGGCCACTCTCTAAAAACTCAAAGATAAAAACTTACTACCTACTAAAGTCACTGAGCTTTGTGCAAGAAGCAAGCAATAAGATGGTGTATCTATTTGCTTTTTTGAAAGAAGGTTGATACAGGTCTGCTCAAATAAGTGAATGCTCCCATTTCACCCAACTCATACCAACGAAAGCACACTGGAAGAAAAATACTCATCAGCGATGTCTTCTCACTCTGACTTCTACCCACAGGGTACCAACTGTAGGTTTTCCATGCCTCAACTTACTGGCGCTACTACACTGTTCTGTTGCTGCAGAGCCTGATATTTCCTTACCATTGCACTTTCCTACCCCACCTACCACAGCTTCCATTAAATTGTGAGGCAAAAATATTTTTATTGCCTAAGTGTCTATTCCTTTCCATACTGTGTCTCACCAGCAGAAAGAAGATAAAAAATTTGGAAAGGGGAATTTTACCATCAGTTCAAAAGAAGAGAATGAATTTTACAGTATTCTCCTCCATCCACAGCAGTTTTTAAAATGGATTTTAATTTTTTAGAGCAGTTTTAGGTTCATAGAAAAACTGAGTGGAAAGTACAGATATTTTCCATATAGCATCATTTTTTTAAATTGCTTGCATAAAACTGAACTAAACATTTGGAAAGATGAACAAAAATGATCACATTTACTTACTTATTTTGCTAGAGAGACGGTTATAATTTCCTTAAAGTTCATGCCTTTACAATTTCACATCTAATTTGACATTGTAATGTATCATGAAAATCAAAATCATGAGTGGACCATTCTATGCACTTCTCGATTATTTTTAACTAAAAAGTTAAATTTATTTATATGAATTTCCAATATAAGAAAGAAAATTAAAAAGGAACTGGAGATCAATTTGAGTGCCTGTATGATTTTAGCTTCCTAATTCCCTCAGAGTAGCGGTCCCAGTAGTAAGTGTTACAAAGAAAATCCAAAGGAAAGTCTTCCAAACATTTTCAAAATAGAAATTCATCGATGTCTAGTTAGCTGGGCATACTGAAGGCACAACTGCTAAATGAACTGAATTACATTCCCCAAGTCAATAACCAGCTTTAATGTGCACAAATCACTATTCTGTATGAGACATAAGCATTTTGTCACAAATAAGAAGGGATGCAGGAAATGAGCCTAATATTACTTTCCAAAAAAGGTTTCATTAACACCTACAGCTATTTAATTTCCACCTGGCAAACATGAAACATTTTTAATACTGAACTTTTCTTAGAGCAAATGGATAGTAATTTGTTCTTTAATAAAACAAATTTGCATGTGAATATTAAATGTTATCTGCTACTATTGATTTATATATTATTAGAACTGAAAAGGGAGAAAATAAAGGAAAACCAAACCTCCTATCTATTTTTAAACAAATAAAAAAAGGAAAACCATTTTTTATTTTTAAAGTGATTCTTAAAGTCATTCCCACAGAATTCTCCAAAAGATGGATTTTAAAAGGAGCAGAATAGTTCAAGAAATGTCCTTGGCCTCTGCAATAATTCTATCTTCACAAATCAATATCTGAACAGTGTCAGGATACACAACAAAGTTTTTTTCCACACAAAGTATCCTTCTTCTTTCCAATCACTACTCCAAAATCCTAAACTCTGTCAGAGAATAAGAACAAAAACAACTGTAGTGCAAGGTCAAAAGTTAAGGAAGACAGCAGAGGAGTTTGGGTCAACAGACCAGAGGTCCAGGAGCAGAGAAAACTTCCATTGGGAAGTCAGAGAAATATTCACTGTGAGAGGGGACAGTTCTAGTATTTAGAATGCTGAGTTACAGACATTAGAGATAAGAAAATAGGAATGCAAAGCAAGCATTAAGGTTTGATAACACAGGATGCGTCCTCAAGCTAATTCTTGCATCTTTACAAGGATTGGCCAACATGATAGGAAAGCAGGTTCAGACTGACACTTGCTCTTTTCCTGGAGAAGAATCTACTTCCAAGCAGAGACTCACATTCACTGATAATTTTTCTATCTAATGCTATTCAAAATTAATAGAAGCCTAAGTTTAGATTATGCACTATATGAAGAAAATTCATTGAATGGTACATTTAAAATACACAGTTTTTAACACTCTCAATGCAACTAAACTCACAAAGAGATTGTAGCACAAATACAAAATGCCATAACATACACACTACCTGGAAAACGTACGCCTGTCACTGTCAAAGAAAAAAGTGAGATAGAGGACAAATTCACCTTCAAGGTTAGATAATCTGTTAACTTGACTTAGAATAAAATTGTTCTCTAAGGGATATGCTTGGGTAGATTATGTTATAGAAATTATAATCAAATAGCTCTAGCTTTTTATCAAATTACATAATAAAAGACACAATAGATCAGTTGAGGAGAGAGTGCTTTGATTAGGCATCTTTTCTTGCAGGGGTTTGGGCAGGAGATGATGCAAGGTCAAGTTTTAAATGGAATCATATCCTACAAAAAGATTAACAGCCTAGACAGACTTACACTTAAGGGTAGAGTCTTCTGAATAAGAAAAGGCAGGTTGCAGAATGAAAGTGGGAAACATAATGTTAACTGAGTAATCAGGAGAGAGAAGAAGTTAAGGGGCTGGTGTATGATGACTATACATCTTCACACAATGATAGTCATCTATTACCAGGATTCCAGAAGGAAGTAACAAACTTTCTGTAACCTAGTCTCAGAAGTGATACTGCATCAATTCTGCCCTATTCTATTAGAAGGAAGTCACTAGATTTAGACCACACTCGAGGGAAATGTGGGCATCAAGGGCATCAACAGCAGGAGGGGTGTTCATTGGCAGCTACCTTAGATGCTGCCTACATAAGATAACCATGTTCTTAGGAATAAAGGGCTTATGTGTGGATGAATATTACAAATCCAAGAAAAGATTTTAAGACAGAATTTGAGTTATGAACATCTGCTTATAGATAATCTTCTGGGACTTGACAAAGAAGTTCATCATCCTCTCACCTGCCTCAAGTGTGTCACACTAAGGCAGTGCTTCGCCACCTTTTCTGTCTGACACATCTGTGAATTTGTTAGTGAAAAAGGGAGGGTGAATAAATGAGGGAATTCACGGCCCACCAAGTAATATGGACAATTATTTCATGTTAACCACGGGAAGTGGCACTGTAATGACTGTAATGAATATGGGAAAAAACACAAACTAATTTGGGAACTTGATAAAATTGTGTGCTGGTTCTCACCTCCACCCCATCTCACAAGCTATTTATCAGCTTGACATAGTGACATACACTAGTGAAAATTTACATGGTCATTGTGGCAGTTTTAAAATGTGGCCATGATTCTTGACACTTTGGCCTTCTAGACTGGGTACTATGTCTCTGCCCTTGACTTTGGATGACTCTGTGATGGCTTTGACGAACAAAGAGTTACTGTGTGACTTCCAAGGCTGAGTTAAGGGAAGCCACACAGTTCCATCTGGTCCTCTTGAGATAGCCACTCTCACAGCCCGACCATCATGCCATAAAGAAGCCCAAATTATCCTATGTGGAAAGAACTCACAGAGGACCTAAGACTCTATAATGATAGAGGCCAAGATGTCTGGCCAGTCCCCAGCTGCTCTAACTCCTGATTGATCTGGCTGTAGCCATCATTTATCTGCAACCCAAATTTAAAACCGCTCAGCCAACATCTTATGAATTAGTGACCCTGACATCATGAAAACATAATTTTAAAAAAATGTTTGTTACTGACCAAATTTTGAGGTGGTTGCATGATAAGAGATAACTAGAATAGCTAGGAAGTCATCATATACTAACAATAAATTAATGTGCAGACAAAATGGTAACATAAAACAAGGATATATTAGATTTAAAAGATTTCAAAATATTTAAGACAGAAAAGACTTTGGTAAAAGCTACTAACTATACCTTGGAAATATTTGTAGGGAGGATGACAGAGCTAAAAGTAATCCTATGTTAGTTACGTACAAATTGCATATTAGAAAAATTGGAAATATGGCATTCTATTTGTATTACAATGTTCAAATCAACAATAGATTTGAAAATGAGGTCAGCAACTATCTCTTCTTATCCTCATATTATGGCTACAAAACATTTGTTTCTGTACCAGCATTTTGGAATATAATACATTCCCTTCAGCATATGCTCCCTAAGTGAACATCACTCTCCTGGCCACAAACCCCACTTTCATTCAGGAATTATGCAGATCATGTTACCTCCAATATCCTTTCTTCTCCTCTGTACTATTTATTCATGTCTCCCCCTCCTTTCTTCCCCTTGTTTCTCATGTTTTGGAAAAGCTTCTCATCTACATTTCAAGGCACCATCTCCACCATCCTTCATCTTGGGCCTACTTCAAACTTTTATCCATCAAACATGCCTTCTTATATCTTCAGTGTCCCTTCCCTTACAAATATCCTAGTCTTCATTTCTTCAAAAACACTTATAACATAAAATGTGACAACATTGACTTAAAAATACCTTCAGATTGACATCAATCCTCTTCAATCAATTCTCAAAGTGATCTCTGCTCAGTGTCTTTCAATTCTTCATCATCCGCTCACAGGTTAAATCTGCTGTAATCAGGCTGTACACATCCAGCACGCCTGGAATGATTCTCTCAGAAGTTACCAACAGCGGCCTTTTCTCCTAAGCAGCCTTCACTGCCCTTGCTGCAGTACTTGAGGCAGTTGATACATCCTTTTTTTCTTGAAATTCTACTTTTGACTTTCAAAGAGAGTGCGCTCAGACTTTCTTTGTAGTCTGAACATTCTTCCTCTGTTCTTTTCTCTGAACCAACATCCACTCTCCAAAATAGACATTTCTCATCTTCTTCTATCAACTCTCATGCTGAACTAACTCAAAAAGTCTGAATCTTTAGCCTCTGCATGATTCTAGCTTGAAACTGCCTCAGGCATGCTTTAAGCTCTCGGTTGGTTCGCTCCATCTGATGTGATCAGTACCATAGACAGTAACTGAATGCTTCACACAGCAAACACCTCCCAGGTAAAAAAATTGTTTGTGTAAAGAAGTCAGAGGAACCAGAGCATCAGAAATCACTTTGTTCACCATGAAGAATGATCCTCAAAATAGCAAACTTAAGCAGAAGAACTCTCATTTTAATACTATTATTATTAACTATTCCTCTACCTGAAATGCTCTAATCCCTGGTATCCTTGTGGCTGTGTCCCACGACCTTCCATGAATAAGTATCACCTTCAAAGAGAACTTCCCAGAACATACTACACAAAACAGCATCTCTTGTAGTATCATTTAAGAGAGAGGTTATGTATCTTTGCTTACTGTCTATCTTCCTTGGCAGAAATTTAAGTTTTATAACAGCAGGAGCTTTGTTTTGTGCACTACTCTTTCCAGAGAAAATGGAAAGAGCTCTTAGTTTTGAGTAGACACATAATAAATATATGTTGAAGAAATTAATACTTTCATGAGAAATTTTTTCTATTTGATATGAAGTTTATAGCACTATAATAAAAAAACACTTGGAGCAAAAAAGTTAGCCATTTAAGCTAATTCAAATCTCTACATAGCCAGCTTAACTTCTAACGGAAGTTTCTTTTCAAAAAGTAATGTGATCAGCTATTCTATGGTGGGATCCCACTGTTCTCGTTTTTTCTCAAGACAAATGATCCTACTGAAGTTTGTTCCCTACACTTCTACTAGTTTAGGAAGCACAAAACTTTCCTTACTAGAACATCTATCTAATGTCTCCATATGTGAGCCGCCCAACATTTATTTCTCTAGCATCTTCAGTTTCACTAGATTTTTCTTCAACATTTCTTTCCCAAATGAACCTTTTTTTTTTTTTTCCTTTTCTCATAAACTCCTGAAAGGGAGGACCTTAAGATATCATTAGTTCAGGGATAGTCAATCTTTCTTTTGGCATCAGGATTCCTGCTATACACAAAGTCTTAATAAAGACTTAATAAAGACCCAAAGGTGGATGGCCTGTAACTGTGCCTTCCTCTGGGGCTCCAGCATCACCAAGACACTGAGGAGAATCACAAGGTCTCCTTTGAAAAAACATGAGAGGTTCACACTTTTCTAATGAAACCCAGATGTATTTTGTGTCGACTCTCACATTTCTTTGGCAGAACACTCTTCTCTTCTCCTGGGCTATCAGCATTTGCTGAGCACAGACAGCATGCCAGACAGTATGGGCATCATGCAGACCATGCTCAAGAAAGGGCTCTGGCTTTATACCTCCCCCACACCAGATGAACAGCCTTGAGTTGATGTCTATCCTCCCTCAAATGAGTGATTTTTTTCTCTCTTATTATAGTTCACTTCTCCACTGTCACTCTTTCCTTGACCTGATGCACTGCACTGACTCTCCTGATTTGGCTCCCCAACCCGCATCTACTCCCACAAATCGTATCTCCTGAAGTTTAGGCCATGTTCCACTGCATTATCCAACCACCTTCTCATGATCCAAGAATGAGTGAAGTTTGGGACTCATCATTGTCTCTTTTCATAAAAGAGACACTCAAAAATAGTCTCTTGATTCCTGTCTTTTTCCTAATGCTGTTGTGTATGAGCTGTATACCACATCTCCTTTGGGGGTCACCTGAAATTACGCGAAGGCCATTACCTTGAGTTCTCTTTCTCATCTACTTTCAGTTTCTCCTTTTAAATGTATGCATTATTTTAAATGACCTCACTAATTGCCTAGTTTCCCAAACTTGAAACTTTTGAGTTATCCTTGACTCCTTTCTCTCATTTACTTTCACCAAAACATAACAGTTTTGGAAGAACATTCTTGTGATCTGATTTTCTGGAAGCTTTCCAAATGTAGCTCAGTTAACCATACTTTTAAGGTGTGCTTTGAGCTACCACCTATAGACACAGTGATTGGCACAAAATAGTTGATTATTAACCTTGTTGAATAAATAAATACTTGAGTAAGTTCAAGATATGCATTATTTATCATAGCATAAAAATCCCAAGCAAATTATCTAGTACTTGGGGAATGTGTTAGCACATTTTAAAATATTATAGTATCATTAAAATAATATTTCCAAGTGTACATTTATTACTTAAACTTGTTCCCTACTTAAAATAAAGAGACAGGACTGGAGCCTAGTGGAAGAACAGAATCCCTAGTACTTCCTACTACTGCCAGCCCCTTTATTTTTGAATCTCTAGCATCAAGAAATAAAAATAAATTTAAATAATATAAAATAAAGAGAAAATGAATACAAATTTATTATGAACTCCACTGTGAAAAACTAGAAAAAGACAATGTACAAAAATGTTTAAAAAATGGCTATCTCTGAAAGGTCATTTTTATTTATTCTCATACTATCTTTAATTTTTAAATTTATTTCTCTAAACTTAATATTCTGAAAAGTATTTGTCATCATGAAAATGACTGAGACTATTAATAAGGTATGAAGGAAGCATACAATATTAAACATACAATATTAAGAGGTATTTGGACCAGGGTGGGAGATACTACAACTTATTACTCCCATTTTCTTTTTCTGAAACTGACTTAAAAATTGTTTCTTACTATTTTCAGTATTATCTACTCCAACATGTATCTCTTAGTTCTCTTTCAGTTTTTATGTGGTTGAGTTTAAAATTTTATTGTACTGTTTTAATTTTGCTAAAATGCCATTTGAACATTATCATACTCTTATTTAAAAAATTAAACTGTCTCCTTGGCCTAGCAATTCCACTCTTAGGTGCACATAAACCCAAGAGAAATAAAATGTACACATGAAAACTTGTATACAAACATTCATAGCAGCATTATTTATAATAACCAAAAAGTGTAAAAAGACCAAATAGTTCAATAGCTGGTAAATAGATGAAATGTGGTAAATCCATACAATGTAATATTATTTGGCAATAAAATTAAGTACATGATACAGCATGAATGAGACTTTTCTCCATATTTTTATTGGTGTATTATAATGGTACAGTAATGTTTAAGATTCATTGTTGCATATTTATATATGCACATGACATAATGAAATAGTTTGGCCTATATTCCACAGTATTCCTCTTACCCTTCCCTTCTTCCTCCTGCTAGTCTCTTTCCTGTACTCTATTGATCACCCTTCAATTTGCACAGATTCCTCCACCTTTCTTTTCCTTTTTTCTCTCTAGCTTCTATGTACGACAGAAAACACACAGTCCCTGACTTTTGAGTTTGGCTTATTTCACTGAATGTAATGTTCTCAAGTTCCATCCATTTTTCAGCAAGTGACATAATTTCATTTTTCTTTGTGGCTGAATAAAATTCCATTGTGTATATATTCCACATTTTATTTATCCATTCATTCAATGACTGACCCCGAGGCTGGTTCCATAGTCTAGCTATTGTGAATTGTGCTGCTGTAACATGGGTATGTATGCATATATTGCTGTAATACACCACGAATGAATCTTGAAAACATTGCACAAAGTGAAAAAAGCTAGTAACAAAGAACCTGATGTTGTATGATTCCATATATGTTGAATGGCCAGAACAGGCAGATCTAGAGAGTCAGAAAGTATAGTAGTGGTTGCCTAGGACTAGAAGGGTTAAAGGAAATGGTAGTTGACTGCAAGTACTTATGAGATTACTTTTTCAGGTGATAAAAACTTTCTAGAATTGACTGTAATGATGATTGCACAACTCTAGGAATGTACTAAAAGTCACTGAATTGTGTATTTTAATGAGTGAATGCTCATGAATTGTTTCTCAATAGAGCTTTCACATAAAGCAAAAATCATGCCATTTTCCTATTATTTTTCAGATAAAATGAGATGAAAAAATTCTCTACTTATCAAAGTTCAGTTGTGAACATCAAACTTCACCCTCTACCCCTACAGGCCAGACTCCAACTATCTTTATTCCACTCCTAAACCATTGCCAGAGGTCCCCTTTCTCCCTGTATTATCAAATCTTCCAATCTTATACTTTCTTCAGTGCTTAACAAAGATTTTATAAGCAATTTCTTCTTTAAACTCTCATAGGCCTTAGGTATAAACCTGTAATATCATGCATTTTTAGAATTTAAAAAGGTTAGAGCTAAAAGACAATATTGAAATCATTTAGTTCAAATCTTCTCTTTGCAGAAACAGAAACCACCATTCTATTAGAAAAGGTGATTTTTTCAGAGTAACAAAGAACCTAGGATTAGTATCTAATATTTACCTTTATAATCAGTATTTTAACTAACAGAAGATTCATTATTATTACCTGATCTTCCATCTGCTCATCATTATTTAGCAATTAATCATGAGTCCATTGTTAAGGAATGCCTTGTTGTCCTGCCTTGACTGTCATGGTAATTTCTCCATTACTGACACTGTGGCATACAATTCTTTTATATCCCATTGTACCTAGTGCTGCAGAGAGTGCGCTAAAGTAGCACAGTAAAACTGACCTAAAGCAAATCCAACAATTATAGTGATGGTACAAATCTGTGATACTAATATTGCACCCTAACAATGTGGCTGCTCCTTCAGCTTAGATGATAATAACCCCCAAAGGAGGCAATGACAGTTTTCACTGATGTTCTATAAGGCTCCTCTAGCCTGCTACCAAGCCTTAGGATCATGGTTCCAGTTCTAAGACCTTGGAAACAGACTCATATTATGGAAACAAAGACAAAAACTGAGTCTGCAGAAAATTTCTCTCCAGTTAGTTCAATGCAAAACATAGAGGCATAAGGAAGGATCAGACTCAAACCAGGCTAAGTAGTAGCTTTCCAAGTTGCCAGTGACTCTTTTCACACAGACACATATACCTACATGCAAACATACCCAGAATTTTGCATATATAAAGAGAGATAAATAGATGATATATATATATATACACACACATATGATATCTATCTATCTATATTGATAAGAGGAATATTTTGACAAGAGTACCAATCAAATAATGCCAAAATAGGTTAAGAACTGGTAGGTGAAATTCCATTGTGAGCCAGGAGACCTGGTCAGCAGGGAAAGTTGAGACTGTCAGGGTTATCAACATTCAAAGACGGGGGAAAAGAATAGTTCTGAAAAACAGAATTATGCCTCCTCTCTGTCATGACTGCTGTATTTTGGGCCATGAGCCACACAAGCCCAGAAGCATCTGCCAAAGTTTTCAGACAGCTGTGCAAGCACTCTCTGCCATTTGTTCAGCTGTTTTGAAGTGAGAGAGACACATATTCCCAGGGTTCCACCAGTAGACCTTTTTAATTTGGAACGATGTGATTAGAATACAAAGTCTTTTTAGTAGTTGCGATTTTGTCACTCTGAATATATACTCACCTGAAGAAATGTATTTGCTGCTTATTTTTCGCAACTAATGGAGGTGAACATAATACATCATGCACGTTTTAAAATGGGGTATGCTGAAGAAATGAAAATAAATCATTCTTTCCACCAAAAAGGAGAGTTGCTGCTTAGAGAAATAGGTGTCTATTCACTTGGCAACTCAAAATGTCTTGAATGTAATTTGTCAAAATTCTATCACCTTCCTTCCTTTCTTGCACAGTATCAACAACAACAAAAAAATCATTTAATGATGAAATCTCAGATGGTAGCAAAACCAGCTCACCTTGTATATAAGCACACAGTTACTATGTTTGGAAAATAAATTCACTGGATTCTTAAAAAAATGTGAAATGCTCCTTTCTTCCAAAGGAGGGGGAAGGAAGCACAAAGGCTTTTATTAACTGATCTTTGTTGCCTTCCACATTTTTTTATAAAGACTCAGTGTGTGGGAGCTAATTACGCTAGTTATGTTGGGTAACAAGCTATTAATTTTGTGCTTCTAAGTCATTAACCACCTCTCTATATTCAGCTCACAGGCATATGAGTAAACGTAATTCCTATATTCAAACACAAACAACCCATATAATCCCATTTTCATGACTTTTCAGAGTCGATTATCTCTTTGGCAATACTATATCAGAAGTTGGATATACCGCTGCCACTTTAGAAGAGAGTCTCTGGCAGGTTATATTAGAAGCCTGTGAAAGCGAATATAATCTCAATTTAATAGTCATTCCTCTTCAGACCAGATATAAAAGATCACTGGGGAAAAGAATTTTTTCCCAATGATTCAATCCGATTAGGTTTATAAAAATCTCCTCTTCCGATTATTGCACAAGTCCTGAGAAAGTTTACTTATGTAATATATAGCTAACAGTTGCAAATGTAAAAAAATAGGCAGAGAAAATAAAATATTTAAGATAACATTTATCATCAAGAAAAGTTTTTAAGATTTCTCTTATTTTGATTGTTTTATCTAATTCTTTACGGTGGTGAAATGTAACATTTAATTCTAAAGCAGCAATTTTATATAACCTATCTAGTTTCTAATTATCAAAGGGAATTTTATTTTAAAAACCATTATACATGTTAAATAGCTACAGTAAATGAAAGTGTTATTGCCATCAATCATGATTCTTGTCTGCATTTAAGGTCTGTCTGCTGAGAGCATACAGTAGTTTAGTGTATCAACAATCCCATGGGAAGTTTATGATAATTTATTTCTCTGGCTTATTAAAAGTATAGTCATAACTCAAAGGTCTCTGAATATGCATAAAATCAGGAAACTACTGCCATAAAATTAAGAAATAATAGCAAAATCCCCATACAGGATGTAATTCAACAAGGTACCACCCTTTGGAGATCACTTAGATTAGATAAGTATTTCAAATCAAAACTTTGACCAAGTAAACTATGTTAACAAATTATGTTGTCATGAAATTCATATTTTGCTTCCATTGCAATAGAACATAATTTATTCACATAACCATATATCTTCATCTTAAATTCATATTGAAATAATGTATAAGTGAAGATATTTCCTACTATATGATTGCTTTTGAAGTTTTCTGATTTTGAATATGGAAAAATTAATTATTTTAGCATAAAACAAATTATCAGCCATTTGATAGTTACATAATTATTGTCTGATAGCTACCAGAGAGTAATAAGCTAAGTGAAAAGTAAAGTTAAGGAAATTATTCTCAGAATACAATTCAGTGGTATCATTATTATTATACTTGAACTTTACATAAATTTAAAAACTAAACATTTGAAGATAGATTATAGCATAAAATCTGGATGTTTCAAAATATATCTCATTAAAATTCCCTCTTCTTTTTTTTAAATGACAAAATATAAGGAAAAGTTTTTTATATTTTTAAGAAAATACCTGTAAAAATTTTGAATTAAATTTTTGAATGAAAATAAAGACATGAGTGGAAAAAAGAAAATATGTTCAAAAAAACTGTACATTTGTACTAAGAAACATAAAATATTAATGATTTCTTCATATTAGGGAAAGCTTAATTTGCTCCTAATACAATTGACAGGCTCAATACATTTTGACAAAGAAAATAAGAGATGTTCTTGGTCAAATGTTTAGATAAAGGAGTAGATATATAAGAACAGTCAATGAATTTATGAAAATTAAATGTAATTGAATTAGAAACTTTCAATTCTAATCATTATTCTTAGGACAGGTATGCAATGTATATTTCTGTTAGCACTTTATTAGAGCAACTAGCTATCAATATTAGATTGCTCTCGTCCATACAATGTCCCCTCCATATAATGAAAAACAGTCTCCTGTCATCAGGAATGATTATAGGTTTCTGAATTTATTTTTAATTAAAAGTGTTCATTATGCATTGTTAAGTGAAAACAGCAAGTTATAAAGTGGTATATAAGATACAGGTTAATTTTTTAATGCATAGAAACTATGGAAACTATACATCAAAATACTAAATATGGTTTTCCTTGGATAGGAAGACAAAAGGTGATTTTTCCAGATTTTATATTTTTTAAAACATTGTGGGAATTTTCCATTATAAAAACACACTTCTAGTCATAAGAAATATTTTTAATATTTGTGGGTCGGAAGTCATAAATATCAAATACAATAAAATTGAAGGGAAGTGGATGAAGACAGCTTCTGGGAGAAAGAAAATCAATAGCTACACTTTGATGAGGGCTTCTATGTTAGGGACTCTCCCACTGGCCACCTGCTGTTAGTATGCAGGACCTGCAGGGATAAGGGACACTGCAGGAAAAAATTATGTGCTTGATTTCCTAGCTTCTAGTCTCATTTTCTTATCATTTTATTGTTGGAGTCAAGGTGAACATATTAGTGATGAAGTCTCAATTCATATCATTACGTCCTACTGTGGTTCTTACACATGATATGAAAGCTACACTTTGATATGGTACTTACATATCTGAAATGAAAGGCAATCTAATAAGTATATCTCTTCACATAGGCCATACTAAAATATGCCTCAGTGATTTCATGGGGGAGTTTTATCAAAGAAGTGAAAGTATGGTAATGTTGGCTATTACAATGTATTTAGTTTAAATCCTTTCAACAAAAACCTTAATTTCCCTAGTTCTGATTCCATACTTAAATATTAGGTTAACAGGACTATTTGCTAAATAAAAGCCTATTGAATAAAATTACCTGGCATAAAAATGATGTACTAAAAATAGTAATGTATACTTACAGTGTATTTACTATGCCAGACATTGTTCTAAAAATACTCTCTAATAAGTCAACAATTCCTTAAAGCAACCGCTGAGGTAGGTGCTACTATTATCCCTCAGTTCGCCCATGAGAAAACTAAGGCTCAGAAAGTTAATAAATCCCTCGCCCAAGATCACATACTTACATACCTAAAAAGAAACAGAAGATGATGCTAAATCTAGATAATCTGGATCTAGAACACTTATTTTTCACAGATTTTTAAAAATCTGAATACACTTTTAATTTTAGAATAGTTTCAAATGTATAGAAAAGTTAAAATAGTACAGAGAGTTCATGTATGCTCCTCACTCAGCTTCCATTCTTGTTAAATTCTATCATTATATCATATATTTGTCACAACTAAGGAGCTACATTGGTATATTGATATTAATTAAAAACCATACTTTATTCAGACTTCATTTGTTTTTTCCCTAATGTGCTTTTTCTGTTCCAGGATTCTGTCCAGGAGACCACATTACATTGAGTTGTCAAGTGTCCTCAGCCTCCTTTGGGTGGTGATAGTTTCTTAGACCTGCCTCAATTTGATGACATTGACAGTTCTGAGGAGTACTGGTTAGGTATCTTGTAGAATGTGCTACAATTTTGTTTCATGTGATGAGTTCTTCATAAAAAGACTGGGGTTACAGTTTGGGGGAGGAAGATCATGGAAGTAAAGTGCCATTCTCAACACATCATCTCAAGGGTACATGCTACCATTACTTATCACTGATGATGCTAGTTCTGAAGACTTGGCCAAGGTACTATTTGCCTGGTGTATCTATTGCAAGGATCCTATCCTCCCCACACCCACCATTTTCCATGTTGTGTTATGGAAGACAGTTACCAAGCTTGTACAGTCAAGAGCTGGAGGATGGCAGGGGTTAAGCTGGGCTTCTATATAAATTACTTGAAATCATTCTGAGTGCTCACTTTTAACTCCTTACTGTGTATTGCCTCTTACATCTTACTCTTTCTATTTTTGCATATCATTCATTTACTATAGCTTAAAAAACACAATTTTAACTAATTTCCTGCTTTTCAAAGGTCCAAAAATATGTTAGAACTAAAAGTGACAACAGATTAATTTGTTTCAAAATATTTTCCATTAATCACTCTAGAATCACTTTCTAAGTGACGAATTAGAAAGTAGTTTTCAGGAGTATTCTGTAAAGAACTTACCAGAAATATACGTTCAAGTTGATCCTGAATGTCTTTCATTCCTGGAAAAGCAGCAACTCCTTGGATCATCTCAACAAAGATGCAGCCGACTCCCCTGAAGAGAGAGAAAGAATCATTATGAGAGCTTCAACACATTCTACTTAGAAAACTAAGTCTGAGATTAGAATATCTACTTTCCACAGGAGAAGCAATGAGTAAATAACACTGTGAATAAGCATTAAGAGCTGTGCATGTACCCAGACCAGGACTCTCCTTCTCCACCCCTGTATAAAGCCCCAAAAGGATTCTAAGCAGATACAACTACAGTGGCATTGAAAAGAGCAGAAACCAATAAAAGAGCAGCCTCAATGGCTTCTTCTCACTTAGAGAAGAAGATATACAAGATATAATAAGAAGACCTTATATACATTAAATTGGAATACAATCAATTGCAGAAAAGAGGAGAAGGAGAACTAGGTAATGTTGGAATAAAACAGTTGGCAGGTTCCTAGAATGACAGATAGTGGTGGAAAGATGGAGGAAATCCAATGAACTCCAAACTGAATGCACTAGAAAGCCCACAATTGCACTTTCAGTTGGGAAAGTCCTGGGCTGATGTACAAAAGCTTGCAGTCTTGTTCTAATATCCTTTCCCAACAGTATTTCATAAACCCCTAATGTCCTGAAAGCAGTCTATGGCTGTCCAGTGGTTCTTAATCCTTTTTGCATCAGCATCACTTTAGGAACTTTTGAAAACCACAAATCTGAGAGATTCCACCCAGGTACTGAAAGGAGCTGCTTGGATGGTTCAGGGCACCTACATTGAAGAGTGCTGGGCCACACTGACCTAGTGCCAAGCATAAACCAAAAGAACTTAGCTCAAATTGCTTCACTGCCTAGAACACCCTTCTTCTTCATCTATTTAATCTTGACACGTAAATCAGACTCAACCTCTATAATGCCATTTCCTCCATGAAGTCTTCCATGAACCTTCCAGTAGGCAAAATGGCTCTCATTATGAGCTTACTGGAGAAGCCCTTACTCAATATATCAGCCATCTACCACACTCAGCCTTCTCTCCTTCCTTGACCTGCCATGCTCACAGTTTCTATCTAGCAAGGCAGTCCAGCATATCAGAGGACCCAGCCTCCCAAGGGTGCAGCCACAGAAGCCTGCACCTAAGCCAAAAGGAATAACCAATCTACAGGCTGGGCAGAGAGCCAGTTACATACTTCTGCTGGGATTTTGGAGAACAAGTCATTTGTAGCAGGATGGTAAGAAATCAGCATATGTCAATAGGATAAGTCACATTAATGGCAGAGAACAAGCACAAATAGCCATACATTCCTGCGTGTGAAGTCCACTAAGCTGATCTGGTTCCTGCCTTCTGGAGAACTGGATGTTCAGATAAGCCAGTATTTTTCTACATCTCTCTGCATCCCAGCAGTTCTCCATATATTCTAATGGCTGTATCTTGAATGGGATTATGTTTCCTGCAACTACTCCTTAAAAAGCCATGAACACATTGGGACATTTTTTAACTGCTGCACTCGTATTCAACGACGGCAAGCAAACCCTCAGGTCATTAACTTATTTCAGAACCATATGGGGTAAAGGACCACTGATCTACTTCTCTACAGCTTCTCCAGTTGTTATCATAGTTATATATAAACCATATACAAGTTGTGTATAAAATGTTTTGAATTAAGTAATACGTTTGGGGCTGAGGTTGTAGCTCAGTGATAGATGCTTGCCTAGCATTTGTGAGGCACTGTGTTCAATTCTCAGCACCACATATGGATTAATAAAATAAAGGCCCATTGACAACTAAAAAAATATTTTAAAAAAGTAATACATTTGCAGAGAATGTCTTTCCAATCAAACCTAACCTTTATTTCAACATACACAGTGCCAAAATGACTACAATTAAACAAGTCCAACTTCATATCATAAAAATTATTTTATTTAAGTAATAAAGTATTGATTTCAAATCATTATTCTAAAGAGATGGTATTAACACAATTTGTTTTCATTTTAGATTTGAGAGACAGCATAGGTATGGATAGAAGTATTTTATTAGCATAATAAAATGCAATGACATGTCTATAAATACTGGTGTTTCAGATGTCCAATGAAGTCTATTTAAAATTCCAGTATGGTGTTTTTCCAAAATTTTCTACTAAAAATTCTTTTCTAGTAGTGGCCTACATTTCTATTGTCTTCTTATTTAAGTTTACATAAAACTGCATCATCCTTTATGTTCACAGTATGCTTTCTGTTGTCCTCCTTTTGGCCCTCATCTTTCCCATCATAAGGTGCAACTCTGAGTGTAAAGACCTCTCAGCAGATACCACAGCCACCCCACTGTGTGGCATCCTGTCACAGTAACTACCACACTGTTAGGACTGTCAGCAGAACTCCTTTTACCACTACTTGTTATTACTATATCATCTCCAAAGTAGAATACTTGGAATGATCGGAAGATCAATTATGATGCAATCCTAATCAGCAGGAATGGAATGATACTGTTTTTCTACGGGTGTTTATCTGCTTGGTTAGCTAACGGCCCTGGACTTCCATTTCTAATGGATGCTTCCTACCATATCATCATTTTCAAAGATGCTTGATAGTACGTCAATGAAGCTGAAAGAATTACACCTAACAACTGGGCAGTGGTGCACACATGTAATCCCTGCTGCTTAGGAGTTTGAGGCAGGAGGATCACGAGTTCAAATCCAGGTTCAGCAACTTAGGAAGGTCCTAAGCACCTTAGGGAGACCCAATCTCAAAAGCAAAAAATAAAAAGGGCTAGGGATGTGGCTCAGTGGTTAAGCACCCCTGGGTTCTATTTCTAGTACCAAAAAGGAAAAAAAAAAAAAAAAAAGGAATTATACCTGAATAACATACAAAAAATTAGAATACAAAGACAATGAAAGTAGATTTTAAAAAGCATATCAGCATATTAATATGTCAGAATCTTTATTACTAGAGATGCCTTATTGCCAAATGGCAGTAAATGTCTTTCAATTTAATATGATGGGACCACTGCCTGCTTTCCTTTTCCTCTCCTTCCTACCCTCCATTAGCCCTGGGCTCCCTTTCTTTAGATAGATCAAGCTGACTTCACTGAGTAGCTTACTGAGAATAAATTCATCCACTTAAGTACAATACTTATGATAATGATAAATAATCTCATACCAGGAAATGTCTAATTTGTGACTTCTTTTTGGAATTTGAATACCTATGTAATTACCATTCACTTAGTCAATTTTTTTCAAGAATAAGAACTAGTCACAAAATCTTATGGTTAAAATATCACAGAATTCAGTATATTCAAACTCATTTTTTAGGATTAGTTAACAATAATATATAAAACACCCACACATGCTCAACATCTTTCAACTCTTTTGATTTCAAAATTTCCAAAGTTAACCTATATCACAGGTATGTGAATGATTTTTCTCATTGCAATTCAAAATGAGATTCTAAGCAAAATTGATAATTCTTTATCAGTACAAGCAGGGACAGATACTCTTGTGGGCCTGAATATCATATAATTTGGAAGTTTTTATAATGAAAAGCAAAGAAAAATTATGAATAAAATTAGATACCAAAGCAAATTTAGAATAAAAGAATCAATCAAAGGCAATCACAATTTTTTAAAAGCTAACAAATATGACAATTTAAAATTTGGAAAAAATAATTTTTATTATTAACTGATGAACCATTCTGATACTTTTTGTTCTACAATTTTGGTTGAATAGTCTTCAATGAATTCATAGCAATCATATAATATAATCGTATAATGAAGGCTAACTTATGACGGCTAACTTCATAAAGGAAAGAAGATTAGTTAGCTCAGAGTTTGGAAGGTGGAAACTCCAAACAGCATGGTACAGGTTCTGGTGAGAGCCCTCACCATGGCTGAATCACATCATGGTAGGTGTAAATGGTGGAGTATGTAGGAGAAAGAAATCACATCTCAAAACAGGAAGCCAGAGAGGCTGGGTCAGGCCAGATCTTTATAACAAAATCCTTGCAACAATTAACCAGGGTCCACAAGAAAGAACTCAATCCTGTCCAAAGGCATGCATTCACTGACCCCAGAACCTCCCATGGAGCCCAGCCTCTTAAAGTTCCTACCCCCTCTCAATGACACCACTCTGGGGACGAAGCTTGTAACACATGAACTTTTGGGGAAACATGCAAACCATATCAGCGTCAGTGAAGGCTCCACATGCTATGTTGCTGACCTTGCTTTGCAAATTCCCATCACATCTCTATTCATGAGATGTCCTTTGCTCCAGCCACATTGTTCCTGTCTGTTCCTTCAAAATGACACACTCTTTCCCCCTCAGGGTCTCTGAACAGTTGTTGTTCCCTCTGCCTACTCTGTGTTATTCAGGGGCAGCTCAAATTAAAAATGTCTTTACTAGCCACCATATGCAAGGCTGGTTCCACCTTGTTGCTCAGCACCTACCTTGCCCTAGTCTGTTCCCTCTATAATAGTTTAAAAACATTAAATTGTCTTTGTTTATTTTAGGGGGTATATTTCCTGTAAAGGGAAGATTCATAAGCTCAGGGACAAAGGTATGGTCATTATCTTGTCTCCAGAATACAGCTCAGTGTTAGGCACATCGTAAGCACTCAAAAGTATTTGTCAAATGCATGAATAAAAAGCAACAAGAATATCCTTCCTCCCTGACTACTAAGTGTGAGCTGAACATAGTGAATCATTTCCAAAGAGTACAGTATGGAGATGGGGACTAGGAGGTGGGCTGTGACTTTATGATGGAGAAGCTGTCAAACATTACCTGAGCCATGTGAAAAAGTTATCAGTGCTAAGTCATGCTGATATTATGTACCCTTGGTATGATGTAATGAAAATGTCACTTCATCTCTGCCATCTTCTCCCCCCACAAATTCAAACTGAGAGACACTTTATAAAATACAAAATACCTGACCAGTACTCCACAAAATATCAACATCATCAAAAATAAGGGAAATCTGAGAAACTATCACCACACAGAGGAGGCTAAGGACCCATGACAACTAAATGTACAGTGGTATCCTGGAGGGACCCCTAACACAGAAAAAGAAGTTTGGGAAACACCAGCCAAATCAAAACTAATTCATTCAGAAGCTTGGTGTGGTGTTACATGTCTACAATCCCAAATACTCCAGAGGCAAAATGTAAAAAAGTAAGGCCAGGTATGGTGGCACACACCTGTAATTCTAGGATTTGGGAGGCAAGCAAGTTCAAGGATAGCCTAGGCAACTTAGCAAGACTGTCTCAAAATAAAATAAAAAGGGTTGAGGATGTAGCACAGTGGTAGAGTGAGTGAAGTTCATCTTCAAGGTAAAAAATAAAAATAAAAATAAAGCCAGTTATCAGTTATGTATCCTTATTGAGAAAACTGTACTACAGTTAAGTAAGAAGTTTGTTTATTTTAGGGGGCATATTTCCTCTCAATGGAAGTTTCATAAGCTCAGGGACAAGGGTGTGGTCATTATCACACAGTTCAGTGTAAGATGTTAACCACAGAGTAACATGGCTAGTTTTATTTCTAATATATTTGCAACATTTCTATAAATCTAACACCATTCTGAAACTGAAAGTTTATTTTAAAAAGGGAAAAATGAAGGACAGCATTTTCTAGACAGGGACTATATGGAGACTTTGTCATTGTAAATAGAAAAGCTACAGTAATCTAGTTTTCCCCTATATGTGCAGAAAACAAATAACAAACAATAATAAACAATAACAAAACAAACAATAACAACAAAACAGTGTGTATTTTGATAATCTTTTCCTTGTAAGTAACATGAGCAGTCTAAAACTGCCAGCTCAGAACAGGAAATGTCAGTTGAGGTTCAACCTTAAAGAACTGTGCAGTGAACTTAAAGATTTAATATGAAGGTATTTAAAAACTGATATACACACTCTGTGGCAAAGAAATTCAAGATGAAAAATTTACAATTATTATATCTGAGGCAAGGGAAGGGGTGTTTTGTATGGAATGCAGAGAGAGTGGGGTGGAATTTGCAGGGAAGGGATTAAAAACTTTTCTCCATCAGAGTGAGGAACAGGCAAGTTCAAAGTTGCATCTTGGGAAGTCTTCTTGATCTCTCAGAGTGGGTAGCTTCCTTGACTCCGTGCTCCCCATTATACTTTCCACAACTGTAATTTATTTACTGACTTATAAATGGATTAGCTACCATCATCTTAGAATGAGGACTTGGTCTTTTACTTTTAAAAGTCTAAATAAGTGAAAGGGATTATGGCAATATGGCAACACTAACAGGCTGAGGTCACTAAAGTCACCAGAAGTCTGGAATATCTGTTTATTAAAGTTCTGTTGAGATGTTATGGTGCAGAGTTACTTTATATCTTTCAAATAAAATAGGGATTAATGATATTCATCAGCATTCATACTCAAAATATCTGCCTTTGGTACATAATATGTTAAATGTAATATACCAGTCTATTTTCTCACAAGGTCAGTATTGTTATATACAAGATAATAACCCAATAAATGATTATCCCATATGAAGATGTGCAAAATAGGGCCTAGATATTATTGTTTCTCTAATTAACATAAATCTAATCTTGGTCTTAGCCAAAAAATATCAAAAAATAAAACAGTGTTCTTCATTCATTCTCAGAGCAAATGTTTGGTTCAATCTCAGTAAGCAATGCAGAAAGACTTTAATATTTTAAAATATGGTTCAACGAAAATGACAAACCCTACATAGATTTTAGTTTTTAATTTCATCTATTTTTTAGCAAATGTTTAATAAATGTTTAATATTCCTTAGAGCAAACAGTGACAGTTTCACTCCCAAGTGGCAGTATCTACCTAGGAAGCCCAGGAGGGATAAACACAGCATAGCCTGTGCATTCCCACTGTGCATAGAGGACAACAACCTACCCACCCTCTGCTCTTACAGCAGAGGATGCCTGCCCCTTCTAGTACAGACCTCCTAATGTAAGCTATGGGAGGCCGCCGCTCAAGTTCAGAGAATTAGAGCCATTAAGAAGCATCTGCATTGTCAAAACATTTGGAAATAGGGCTGTAGATAAAGACATTGTCAAGCTGCTTCTGACAGGAGGCAAGCAGATGAACAGAACCACAACCCAGCATAAGTGATTCTTTTGCCTTTCTTCCTTTCAACATGAAGCCAGCAACAGAAATTTCCTCAAAGCCTATGAGTCCATCCAAGGAAAGCATTTGAAGCAGTGCTTCTCCATGTTTAATGTATATGCTAGTCACATGGGGATCCTGCTGGAATCTGGACTCTGATTTACTAGGTATGGATTGAAGCCCGAGATACTGCCTTTCTAACAAGCTTCCAAGTGATATTAATGCTGCTTTCTCAAAATCAGATATTGATGAACAAGAATCTAATGGAATCTGGGTAACTTTATTTGAAAGGAGTTTGATAACTCAGATTAATTCTCTGAACATATATTCAGGCTCTAGCCAAAGAAACAACAAAGAAATAGCAGTCCAGTAAAATAAATTAGACTAAATGAGAATCTGCATTTGGTGCACAGGAATGCAATAACAACTCAGAAAGCCTAGTAGGTAATTTTATTTAGCCATGGTTCACTGCAATATACCATTAAGCAATGAAAGCTATCAAGATAGTCATATATTTATCTCACTCTTCTCTCAAAGAAGGTATATATATATATGTAAAATTGACCAAAGAGTTTTGTTTCCTAGGAAATCAACTTCTAAAAGAACAAAATTATAAAACAATCTTTTTTTTGCTATAATCTATAAGAAAGTTTATTATATATAACAGATGAGATCTTTTTATTCTGGTGTTCATAGTATTTGAAAAGTAGAAGATTAAAAAATTACATTGCACCATGCCCTTGGTGACTACTGAAGGAACTGAATTGATTAAACTGTCACTCATCATTTACTGTGGTTAGTGCTTCATTAGGCACCGATAGGCACAATATATCTTAGTCAAATACTTCTGTGGAGTACTTAGTTCTCAAGGCATGAAAACAAAACCCTAGGTTGTGAGTAAAAGCCTTTCTTAGAAGACATTCTATTTAAAACAATGTACTCTTTACCTAAAGGAAAACCGAGAATTATTTTTCAAACTATTGAACCACATTATTTCTTTAAGAAGGTGCACTTACAAATTAAGCATATCAGCATAAAAATTAAACAAAAGAAGGAAATAGAGCAGGCTAATATAGTTCAGAAAAGGTGATTCCCAAGGTGTCCTGCTGCTGACTTGGGGAAGGCAGCAGGTGACTGGAGTCCTTAGTCTGCCCTTAGCAGAGTCTATAAAGGCAGTGAGACTAACAAGGAAGATCAAGAGGCACAAACATCTCAAGCACCAACTAGAATAAATGTTCCTTAAGTTCAATGATAATTTTTGCACATATATTTTAAGTAGTATGTGGATGTGTGTGTGTGTGTGTGTGTGTGTTTTATTAGTTGTATTTTTTATTTGTAGTATGTGGATGTGTGTGTGTGTGTGTGTGTTTTATTAGTTGTATTTTTTATTCAAATGGCAAAGCTGTATTTTGCTTTCTGGTCTTATTACCTAAGCCAGAAACCCAGTAACCATCTGAAACCCTTGCCTTGCCTTTACTATACATATTCAGTTAAGTCATCACATCCTGAGCTTTCCAAAATATTCCTCCATTTTTTTTTTTTTGGTACCGGGAATTGAACTTAGGGGCACTCGACCACTGAGCCACATCCCCATCCCTATGTTGTGTTTTATGTAGAGACAGGGTCTCACTGAGTTGCTTAG
>PVHX01008443.1:0-83587 GCA_004024805.1 Geosciurus inauris | reverse complement strand
TAGGGATATGTACTCCCTTCTGATCTGTTCTAGGTTCTCATCTGTTTGTTGGCCTTGGGTTTGGGAATTGCCTCTGGCTGACTGTGTTTTTGTTGTGTTTGTATGTGTTACTGCCTTTGGAAGACACGGCCAGTACTGCATTGGTCCCGTAGGTAGGCTCTTGGGGAAGACCTTAGCAGATCAATATAAAGCTTTCTCTCTGTTGATCATGGTTTGGGGGCTCCTCTCTGGCTGTCTCCCTGTGTTTCTTTTTGGTCAATCTTGCAATTGGAGTTGGTCTGTCAGAGGTAGAGTAAGTTGAAGGGCCCGCTATAGGGATAAGCCTGTCTGAAGTAATGTTTTACTGTAACCATCTGGCTTTTGAATGGCTTCCTGGATTATCATGCAATTTTGCAGTTGGAGTTGTCCTGCCAAAGGTAAAGTAAGTAGAAGAAATTTGTACATGCAGTTCTGCCTGTTTTAAAGGGTCCTGTCTGTCAGCCCTGGTTTTGGTGATCCTGTGTGTATTGTTTTGACTCTGTTACTGGCCCTTGAAGACATGGGCCATGCTGTGTTGATCTTCCTGGTCGTTTCTTGAGCATAGAGTTCTTGGCTGAATGGGCCACCATTAGGGATACGCCTATCTAAGAGAAAGACGGTTTCCTGTAGCACAATCTGGCCTTTGAATTGTTACTCTGGATTCTTGTACAATCTTGGCATTGAAGTTGGTCTGTCGGGGGTAAAGTATATGGAAGAGATTCTGTCTGTACAGGCATTGATCAGTTGTGTGATAAAGAGTCTGAACTTTCAGGAAATACACTGAAGGTGCCAAAAGGCACTGCCCCTGGAGGGCAAGAATGGATGGACACCAGAAGAAAGGGTTAAAAAAGATTTCAATCTTTTAAACCCAGTGCTGGCTGTTCTAGCACTGTTTCTCAACCTGGCCCCAAGGAGCCACAGAGCAGCTCACTGTGAGTCAAGGACACTAGTCCTACACTTGGAAAAAAAATCACAGAAAAGATGTGTGGGCTGTAAGAAAATGGCCAAAGAGAACCTGGCCTCTGCCCTGCCTTTCAGCCCCTTTGCCCCTGGGGGATGGAGGCTGCTGGCCACAAAGGACATGGCAGTAGGTTTCAGTATAGTCAGTTTATGATCTGGGGTTTATGACCTGGGGACAGGAATAGTCTCCTCTTTTAATATCTGACAAGACACCCTAGTTGGCCAGGGGATCACTGGGGCAAAGCAATTCTTGCTTTGACAGTATCCCATCAAACTAAATGCTGGGGAGACTGGCAGAGTAAATAACTGCACCCAGAAAAGAACAAGACAGAAGCTAAGGTCAACCTGTGTTTGTAAGCAGCCTCTGCAAAGGGATGTCCAAGGAAACCTAAAGAAAAGGGTGGAAAGGACCTCCTCCAGTGCATAGCAATTGGCCTAGTATAAGAAAAAGGCCCCACAGCAGACTCTGGGTACAAGTGACAGTTGGAAACCCACTTAGAGTTGATGACACTGTGATAATTATAAGGCAGACAGGCCAGGGTCAAAAATATCCTGTGCTCCAACCCCTTGAATACCATTTGGCAGAGAAAAGATTAAGGCAGAGTTTTTGTAATATGGCAGCTTGTCCTACTCCTCTCTGGGGATGAAATTTTTGTGTAAATGATATCACAGAGCACATTCATGTGGAGTGTTTCAGAACATGAATTTATGAAAGGGTCTGAAACTAGAAAAGAGATATAAGAAAATTATAGGTATGGGAATATATTTGAGAACAGAAAATTAGAAGGTAAAAAAATGTTTCTTGATGAGAAAGTATTTTGTCTGGTAAAATAATATTCTTGGGCTGAAGTTAAAGATGAAAGAGGACAAAATTAAGGTGCAAACAAGTTGTGAATGTTTACATGAGTCACAAAAGGTTTGTGGAAGGTAAAACTCAAAAAATTTTTGTTTGATTAAATTGGCTATAATTAGCACAGTTAGCTAGTTATTTGAACTTTAATGTACTGATAAGAAACATAGTCTGAAACATTGATTTGTCTCTAATTTATGGATAATTTTCTTGTATCTGTTAGGTTTTATTATTTGGGGAAACTAAGTCTTAAAGGAATTAGGGTTTATAAAGTTTCAAAGTCTTAAATGATTACTTTGTATATGGTAAAACAAACAACCGTTATTTAGATGATAACAATATTATTGACACCCAAAATATATGTGACTAGGTTTATGTATGCATCTGAGAACTATCTGTCTAAGCCTTGACTAAGACAGATGTCATGTAAAAGTATATAAAATTAAAGTTTATGTAAGTTTACTGAGAAGGTAACCAGTATGTGCTCTCTTTTACCCATTATATCTGACATAGAAGAGCCAAACTGTCATATGAAAATTTGTCTTATGTCTGTTTGCTCTAAGTCAATTTCTGATTATTAACACTGTTTCCTAAATGTAGAAGAGATTTAAGGCTATCCTTTGATTTTGTTAATCCATGCAGATCTGCAACTATTATTACCTGTACACTCTGGATTCTAAATTGAACTTTAAAAATTAAAGTTAGTTAAATGTGAAGCTTAGGAGAGCACTTTGCCAAGTTGGTGTGTTCCAAACTAAGATTATGTGTAGCAAAAGTCTTGGATTTGCATAGCAATAACAAATTTGGTTGATATTCATGTCATTTGATGTTTTATAGCTGGATAAAGTAGCCTGTTGTCAATAAGTTATATATAATTTTGTGTTACTCTTGACACTGAAATTGGAATTTAAATGTATTTTTTGGAAGGTATTAAGGAGAGCCTGATCTGTTTAAAGGTGACATGTTAAAACATGGAAACATTCTGCCACTTTTTCCATAAAAAGAAAGTTAAAAGCTCTCTTAGTCTTTCTTTGATGTTTCGGATGTGTTCTTTGTGAAGAGCCCACCTTACCTGAGATGAGGCTCTGCCTCCCACCTTCCTCCATGTTAGTGTGGCTCCAAAGGAGTCTAGGCTTCAGCTCACTTAAAGTTATGTTCAAAAGATTGATTTTTGTTGTAAGGTTTACTGTGATCTCAAACAGGGAATATAATATATAACTAAGTAAAGGTTCAATATTATAAAAGTCATTTTTTCTTGGTTCATAGCTATTACACAATTAAATATGTTTTTGTTCTGTTAATTTCATTTTGTATTTTTCTTGTAAACTTTATAACTGTTGCCTATTAGTGTTTTACAGAGGCACTGCTTCTAAAAACAAAAAACAAAACAAAACAAAACAAAACAGCCTGGGTTAGTTTGAGATAAAAGCCACCAGCCACAGGACAGACAGTATATAATGTTGACTTCCAGTACTAATAGTAACCCCAATTAAATGAAAGGGGCATCTGTGAAATTGTAGATATTAAAGTTATAATCTGTTATTCCCACTTTAAGACTGGTAAAACTGGCTTGCTGGGTGTTTAAAACCAAAAACTTGGAGACCAAAGTCAAGGAAGTAAAAGAGTCAAAGAAAAAGCAGCCAACATTTTGACCCTTGCCCTCTAAGGTCAGCCAGAACCCAGAAAATGAGGGGACTCCTCTCTGGGCCCTGCAACTCTGTTGAGTCACCCAATCTTCTGATCAGGGAGATTGAGAGGACCCTAGGGAACAGGAAGCCAACCAGTGCACATTCTGCCAAGAGGAGGGTCATTGAGAGGGAAATGTCCCTGATGCCCTTGGGCGCACTCATGTCGTTCTCAGGATGTGAGTGAGTTCCCAAGAGAGTGAGTTGTTGCTGTATCCCCATGTGCTCTCTGAAGGAGCTTCTGCCATTGTGACCCTCCTCCTTGTGGTCCTCACCAAAGCCCAGCACTAGCCCGTACATGCTCTCGGCCTCCAGACTGTGAACCAAACTCCTCTCTTTTTAAATGTCTTGCTTCAGGCATTTTCTTTTTCACAACAAAAAACAGACTCAGTCTCTGAGACAATTCTCTGATGCGTCCTCCCCCCAAGTTTAGAGAGTGATACCCACCCTGGAGCCTAAGGACGGCCCTCCACCTGTTGGTCCTCTGGGTGCCAGATTGAATCTCCAGTGCAGTCCCTCCCTACGCCCCTTCTCCAGTTCCTGAGTCCTTATCTCCTCCTGGTGGCTCCTCCCTCATGAATCATCCAAAGAGGATCCACAGCACTGGTTGGGACGAGACAGGTGCGCTCATGACACTGACAGGCCCCTGCGTGCAGACTTGTGGTTCTGAGCGGCATGGGCAGTGGGTAGCCAATGGCTGTCCATGCCTCTGAGGACAGGACTGGGGCAGTGGCAGCACCCTGCCCTGGGGAATGACTCCTGAATGAGGCTCTGTCCTTCTGGTCCCCCTGTGTCCTGTCTGCCTCTGGAGAACAACTGGTGGTCATGATCTACAGCAGAGGAAAGGCCACCACTGAGGACCCAAGCAAGTGCTTCAGGAGGCCTGGATGGCTGCTGGGTCCTCCAGCAAGAATGAGGTCACTGGAATCACACCTGCTTCTTGCACTTGGCCACAGGGTCCTGACACAGTGACCCCCAGAAGCGTGAGGACCCAGAGGGTTCTGCACCCTGCCCTTCTCAGCCCTTCTCTAACATGGAGCCTGAGGCCTAGGTGAGTACCCTGGCCTCAGTTCCTGTCGCCCTCACAGGCCTGTGGCCACTGTCCACCTGGGCCCTCGATGGCCCCACCACTTGGTTCCTGTGGCGGCAGTGTA
Source organism: Geosciurus inauris (assembly GCA_004024805.1). Classification (NCBI taxonomy): domain Eukaryota; kingdom Metazoa; phylum Chordata; class Mammalia; order Rodentia; family Sciuridae; genus Geosciurus; species Geosciurus inauris. Next base: position 78,920 of record PVHX01008443.1, on the reverse strand, counting down.
CTCAACTACAAACGAACTCAGCCTGCTGCTGCCAGTCCTGTTGATGATTGGGACTGAGCTCTGCATTCCACAGAGTCAAAGAATGAACACTGAATAGCCAAGCACAGCAAGCTTTATTTAAGAAGGTGATAGAGGACAGACTCTCTGAGGAGGGGTGCCCGCAGGAGGTGTGACTTGCTCTCCAACGCCCTCAGGACCTCCCTCTTTCATTGATCATCACCCTTTTTCGTTCCCCACTGTGTGCCCAGGAGCATGAGCACACATGTTTTTTTGAAAAAAAAAATTTTAAAAAACTCAGCAACTCTGTTTGAGAAACAATCGTCACCTCTTGACGCTCGTTATTTTTACCGGTGTTGACTGCCTGATTTGAAAACAGTCATTTTCTCAGTTTTCTCATTACCAGACCCTCGTCATCCTTACCCATGTTGACTACCTGATCTTTTCCCCGGCTCACTAGGATGGGGAAGAAAGGTGATCCTGTTTCCCTGCAATTAGGGATGGGGAGAGACTAGGGAGGAGCAGGGAGAGAAGAGAAAGAAGCATGTCCTTTCGAATATAGCAGCGTAGGGCTGTGTTCAAGGAGGCAGTAGTCACTCTGGGAAGCTGCTGTCAGCTGCTGGATGCTCAGGGTCTCACCAGAACAGCTTGGATGTGTCTCCCAGGAATGTGGGAAGACCCCTAGGTCAGCCCCAGATGCTGAGCCACTGTCACCCCAGGCACAGGTGCTACCTTCTGGAGACCTCTTCACCTGCCCGCAGGTGGGGACAGGAGTAGGGAACTAACCTGCCATCTGGAACTCAATTCACACTGTTCCTGCATGAGCAGCCCTTGGCCCTTTCCTGGGGTTCCTCTTCTGGGGCATCGGCCACCCTGCTGTGGGTGCCCCTTCAAACTTCACATGGAGACTTAATCCTGGTTGTATTCCAACATGGGGACTTGGGGAGTGCTTGGTGGCTCTGTGCTACAGGCAGAGTGGTACCTGTGACCATGTGCTGGCTGAGGCCCTTCTGTCCTCCCGCCTCCTGCCACACAAGGATGCAGCAAGGAGGCACCCTCTGAACAGAGGGCAGCCTTCTTCAGAGACCCCGCCCAGCTGGCACCTTGCACCTGGGCTTTCCAGCCTCCACAACTGGGCTATGTGTTTCTGTGGCCTCTGAATTACCCAGTCTATTACAGTAGCACAGTCGGGTGAGATACCCCTGAGATAGCCAGGACCTTCAGCCACAGCCCGAGTGCAAGACTTGGACCTTGGAATCCTCAGAGCCATTTTCAGAGCAGCTCAGAGCCCCTGGCAGTTCAGTCAGTCTCATGCTGGGGCCTGTGCAGCTGGACAGGAGCCTCTAGCACACCTGCGTGTGCAGGGCAGACACCCAGGGATGGAAGGGAAGAGGGCCTGAGGGGCTCCAGCTGCTGGAACAGCAAGATCCACCCAAGATGGAGATGTGGTTCCCCCCCAGGGAGCCTTTGTGACCAGCTCTGAACAAGCAAAGCCTGCAGCGCCTCCAGGCCAAGAGGACCAGGGACACCTGAGAACAGAGTTGGGGGGCCTGGCAGGCCAAGGAGCAGGGAACGAGACCTCGGGTGTGCTAAAGCTCTTCCCAAAGGCATGTTGGCTCCAGGATGAGTGTGGCACTGCTGAACCCAGGGGTGCTTAACCACTGAGCCGCATCCCCAGCCCTTTTTTGTTTTTTATTTTGAGACAGGGTCTCACCGAGTTGCTGAGGCTGGTCTTGAACTTGTACTCCTTCTGCCTCAGCCTCCAAAGCCACTGGGATTACCTGTTTTTATACATAAAGTTTTATTGGAATAGGGGATAGGGATCAGGTAAGTGGGGTGAAGCTCACTTGTTCAAATCCTGGATTGGACCCTGTCTTTCTGGAATTTTTGTATTTTGTTCATCATGCATTTTTTCATTACTTATGATTTTTTTTCTCTCAAAAGCTCTTGGCAGAAAATCAAGTGGAGTCACTTTGGTACTCAGTCAAGTCCCAGATGTGCTCTCTCTGGGCCAAGTCCATTAAAGGGGCCCTTCCCTCTGGGGCTGCCTCTGGGCTAGGATGAAGCAGTTGTCCTCCGCTCTCCCTGGGGCCCTGGGATGGAAGTGGACTGGATCCCCATCCTTCTGTTTTTGGTTCCCCACTTCCAGTGCCATCTACCTCTGCCCTGCCTACCCCTCTACCATGAGAACTTAGAGAGGCTTCCTGCCTCTTCTGAGGCCCCAGGCAAGGCTTACCTAAGCCCCAAGGGCACCTCCAGAGAGATCCCTGAACAGTGTTGGAGCAGATGGGCCATTCTGCCATCCTGTGGACACAGCAGAAACTGCGTCCAAGCCACCAAATGACTACTGTTGCCTTCTCCTGGAGCCCTGGTGATTGTGCTCCTTGCAGATCACAGTTTGGCTTGTGCCTCCTTCCTTGACAGAACAAAAACTCCCAGCCACACCTGGTTGTGGATGACCCTGCCTCTGACAGCACCCGATCCTGAGCAGACCCTTCCTCGGACCTCCTGGGGTCACTAGGGCAACTGTTGAACCCAGGTTGCAAAGAAAGGACCACCGACTCCAATTTTAAATCAAATTAAGCCAGCTTACACTGTGTGCACATTAGCTGTACAGCAGCTGTCTCTCTCTGCAAACAGGGCCAGAGATCAGCAGGCTGGTCTCAGCAGAGAGGTTTTTGTATCTTAGAGTTACAAAGGGTTTTGGCAAGCGTCATACAGAAGCAGATAGCAAATTAATGAACTGATAGTTTAAAATCTCTAGGTAGGGAGTAAACTCAGACTTTAACCTTGGCATTTAGGAGGTGTTGTTGAGATTTAGGGAGAGGGATTACCCAAAGCTATCTACTCAAAAAGCCAGGTGCTGAGGGGGTCAAGGAATGAGCAAGAATTCCTAACAAGCTGAACAAAAATGAACTTTTTTTATGACCATGGGACAAGACGGCTCCCAAACTTAAAAATAGAATTAGACCAGGTCCATCACAACCCCAAACCCACAATAGACTCTTGCCTATGCTCTCACTTGGGTGCCATGAGGTGTAGCCCACCCTGGCACCCACAGCCCAACTTGGCTGGCACAAGTGCTCCTGTGGTCTTGGATGGGCTGCGGCTTCTCTCTGGTCTCGCCTCCAAGGCTGTTCTGGGCTCCCGGGTCCCATTCTTGCCCTGCTCTAGGGCTTGGTGGTCAGGGCCAGAGACACATGTTCTAACCCAGCGGAGGTTGTACCAACAGGGGCATTTGGAAATCTGGGACACGTTGCTGAGTGTCACATAAATGGGGCTCCGGGGGTGGCAGGAGTCTACAAACTGCAGGGTCCCCACAGACCACCTCCGGCACCCCATGGACTAGCTCTGGGTGGGCACACTGTGCGTGTGAGCCCAGTGGCCATCCTGTTCTGTACCCGAACGAAGGTGCTTCTGACACCTGCTGCTCACGTGGTTTGAATGTGCCTACGTTTTCCCGTGACGCCCAGCCTATGGCAGAGTGCAGAGCATGTTTGGAGCTTCGCTGAACCGCTCCTGTCAAACACGCAACACCTCTAGTGGCCTGTGAGCTGTCCACCCGGCCCGCCTGGCTCCTGCCTCCGTGGGCGGCCCTTTGCTGTGATTTGGGTGCTCTTCTGTGGGGCTCAGTCAGCAGGCCGTCTCCGGGCAACTGTGTGGCAGGAGGCGACCCTCCAGGGTGGCCTCAGAGCTTACCTTTGCTATGAGACTGAGGCCCTGCAGGGCCTGCCTCCTCCAGAGGCCAGAAACTCTCTCTTGGTCCTGCATCTTCAGGTTGAAGGGGCATCACCAAGTATTGCAAAGGGTGAGAGACCCTTGGGGCTTCAGGTCCTTGTCAGCAGAATGGGGACAGCTGCAGTAGCTGTCGTGACCACACAGTGCTGTGAAGCAAGGTGCTGGCTGAAAACACCCCTCACAGAGGGGCACCTGGAGGCCAGAGCCCTCCCACGGCCTCCTGCTGTCGGGAGGAGACAGCACTCCCTTTCTTAGGTTTTGCCGTGGTTTAAAAACCTGAGCGTGCTCTCTTCTTCATGCCAAGCGGAAAAAGCCAGACCAGAGACAGCACGTGTCGTATGATCTTATTTCCCTGAGACGTGCGGAGCAGGCAGATCCACGGAAACGGAAGGCGGGGCCAAGGCCTGGGGTAGGGAGGGACTGGGAGTCCTTGTGGGCGAGGAGAGCACCCAAGATGAGGTGGTGGTGAAGGCCTCACTATTCTGTGCAGCTCCTGAACTAAATCCAGCTGTATGCTTCCAAAGAGTGACTTCTGTGTTTGTGAGGACATCTCGAACACACGCGTGCATGCACAGCTCTCTTGGTAGGTGATGTCGGGCTTCCTAGCTGGCGTACGGAACCAGGGTGTACGGAGTATCGGTGTGTGGCTGTCCCCCGGCCCTCAGTGCACCTGTCCTGTGCGTGGCATCTGAGGTGGCCTCTGGGAGCCCTTGGGCCCAGGAGCCCACACTCAGGGTGCCTCTCTCTGGGCAGCTGCGCTCGCCTCTGTTGGCCTGACCCTGCGGGCCTTCTCTCTTGTGGACCCTTTCTGCTGCCCATCCCCAGACTCATCTCCTGGTGCTCTGTCCTGGGTGGCAGGCCCCTCGCCCCTGGGGAGCCCAGCCCTGGAGGGTGCCCCTGGACACCTACATGGGCCCAGTCATTGCCGTGCTCCTCACACACACCCGAGTCCTTGCCAACCCAGGGAATCACCTGTGACTCACCAGGGAATCATCCTGTCTCTTCTGACACCTGCTCTTGAACATGGCACCTACTATCTACAGAAGAGGAAAGCAGGGGAACAAGGTCCTAGGGCTCCCCAAGTCACAGAGCCAACAAGTGGCCAGGCTGCAAGGCCCTGGGAGATGAGCTGGCCATCTGGTGGCAGCTGCCTTGGTCTCCGCAGAGCAGGGCAGCACTCAGCACAGCTCAGCATCACCGCCTGCACCGGGACAGCCCGGAAGGAAAACGCAGGGGAACCCGCCGATTCTTCAGAACTCCCAGTGGCCCAGCTGCTTCACATAGACTTGATATGCCAATTACAAATAGATAGATAGAAGGAAGACCCATAGAGTAGGCGGTGGGCGCCAGGGGCAGGGAGGAGGAGAGGGAAGGGGGGTGCTGGGAACTGAAATACAGCAAACGATGTTACACACACGCCTGAGTGTGTCAAAATGAACCACTTAGGATGTGTAACTGCATTGTGCTAAAAAAAATCAAAACCCCAGCACACTCCTAGCTTCCGACAGGCTGCAGCCTTGTGGGGGATCAAGTGCCCCACGCACCTGCAACCCTGAGAGCCCCTGCCCGCAGGTGTCACCTGGATGCCAGGGTAAGGGGCAAACACCCTCCCTGGGTGGGCCTTTCAGCACACAGACCAAGGGCTCAGGGCAGTCTGCAGCGCCACCTGCAGGTCACTCTTTTCCATACCTCTGTCTCACATCTTGCATTTCTTTCCTTGGATTTCCGGAAAGGCTTCTTTCTCAGTATGAACTGCAAATTGCGAGGATAGAAGGCTGTTTGCTAAATTTTCGGATTGCTTAAAGCATGACTTATTGTAGAAACAACCACAATAGTGTCCCTCAGAAGGGGAATGGCTGCATGGATTCTGGAACATTCCAACAATGTGTGCCCACAGCTGTTAAAGCCAGAATGGGGAGCACCAGGGGCAGGCCAGGGTGGAGCATGCTGTGTCCTCTGAGTGTGGCAGGGGGAGGGGAACACCTCGTGTTCCGGTGTCAACTCGGTTGTCTTGCAGGCTGGCACAGCGCACGTGGGCTAAGGCGGTCCCTGGCCAGGCGGCCCTCACTGTCCTGTCCCCACATATACCTTCCACCAGCTCCACAGGAGGGCACAGCCCAACAGGCCTGTGCCCCAAACATTGCTCCCAGAGTGACACTTGTGTCCAGAGCTGACCACAGGGCACCCTTGACAGCATAAGGACCCTTGAAAATGTTGGCACATCACCTACGCCTAAGGAAAGGTTGGGAGAAGTGTCCACTCCCAAGTGTACTTCCTGGGACAAAATAGACTCTCATCTTGAGCTCTCAATTCCTAAATGTACTCTTCCCAGGGAAGATGGGTGGACAGGAGTCCCGGCCACCAGCTAGACAAGCTGAGGGTGCCCAAGTGGACAGAGCCCTGTCTGCCAACTTGACTGTGGAGCTCTGAACTCTACCTCCACCACTGACCAGCTCTGTGGCCTTGCATAGGCTGCCTAACCTCTGAGCCTCAGTTTCCTCATCTGCACAATGGGACTGGTGGTAGCTATGTGGCTCTGATGACAGTAAAATGAGATGACCTGTGGGTGGACACTGGGCCCCCGGGCTACTTGTATCAAGTGCTGCCTGAAGCCTGGGGCTGGAGGCATCCCACCATTGCTTAATTTTCTTCTCAGCAGTTCTAACTCCATCCTAACCCCTCACAAGGGATCTGATCCCTTAGGAGCAAGCGCAGGTTCAGACTCGGGCACATTCCCCCAGCAGGTCTGAGCTGGGGTGCACAGAAGCAAAGAAAGAGGGAGAAGGAGAAATCTGAAAATAGTAATGCTTTATTTGCTGTATGGCACATTTCCATAAACGGCATCTAATTTCAGAAACCAAGTTCAAGTCTGCAAAAAACACACCCAACTCTAAGGAGAGGCTCACTGCAGAGACAGGCAGGGCGCGTCAGAACACTCACGCCCCAGGTCGGTCCGGGCTCAAGTCCCCACAGAGCGTAACAGCTAAGGGAACAAGGGCCCCAAAGAGCCGCTGCTATTTTTGAACACATAACATGTGTGTCCACGTGTGTGCATGTCACTTTTCCAACCAACAGTGCACATCTCCTAAGGGAGCAGGGCCAAGTCAAGGTACAGCTCTCCATGTATCAGTATAAAAACAGATAAATAATTACTCATTAGAAGTATCTGCGCAGCTCACACGTTGTCTGCAAAGTTTGATGTTTGCGTTGAGGCGGGAGCGGGGGAGAGGTTAAAGAGGTCATGATGGGGTAAAATGCAGCGATTCTCCACCTCGGGCTCCTATCAGGCACCTAAGGGCCTAGAGTGCAGAGAGGAGAGAGTAGGGGAGGCTCAGATGCACCCCAGCAACTTCAGCACATGGGTCCCGCTCAACAGGACCCCCTGAGGGAGCACAGCGCTGGCAAAATGGTCCCTTTCGTTAGCAATCTGGGCCACAGGATGTTTGCTACTGTTTCTTAATTGACCAGGGATTAATGAAGAGATGTTTATGATGAAGTTTCAAAAGGTCATAGAAAAGAGACCCTGGAGATCACAATGACAGAAGTGTAAAAAACATAAAGTTCTGACAACCAGATTGCAACCACTGTCCATAAAAATATTTTCAGGAAAACCAAACCACGGTATCATTCGGATTCAGTGGCATCCTGGGACCTCCAGGGAAAATCTATGTTTTCCACATTCTCCGGGTTCCTCACCCAAGAATCCTGTCATCTCACTTTGCACCAACGCAGGCTGCGTCTCAACCAGCTGGAGGTGCATAGTCAGGGTCCCCTGAGGTGGGAGATGTTGTGGCAACTCCCCCTGCAGTGGATGGGCCTGCAGGTCCCCTGCTCGCACTCCCCCTTTGGCAGTTTTCTTGAAGTTCCAGGAGCCCGCTGGGCACATGTCCTGCTAGGATGAGGGCTCAGGTGTGCCCTGCCTCTGGTAGTCGGAGCAGAAGGGACAGTCAGCCCAGAGCACCCACAGGAAGGGCTTCACCGAGTCTCCTTCAGGGGAGACTTGGGCAACTGAGGACGGGCCCCAAGGAGGACACAAGGCCGGGTCCTGCCTCACTGCTCCCCAATGGAGCCTGGCTAGCATCTCTGCCCACGCAGCTCCCATCAAGGTGAGGGACCTCGCGGGGCTCCTAGGTGTCCAGAGATCAGATCTCACAATGCCAGCAGCCATAAACACCATCGCTAACTGTGGGCACGTTTAAACCCATGTCAAGGTACAGACCCAGGGCACCCGAAACCATCTGCTGACCCTCTCTTACGTTCATTCAGCGCAGACAGACGAGGATGGCGCCACCCTAGCAAGAGGAAACCTTCACCAGGTTAACCATCTGTGTTAGCGTAGCCTGGACTCATGCCTTTCCCAAGATCTCAGGGGCAGGGAGGCTGTCCCCAAACTGTGACCCCCAGTGACACTAAAATCCCTGCACCTGTGCTCATCCTGGCTGTGGACCTGAAAGGCGAGAGGCTGGGACAGGCTAACCCCACAGCTTGGGAGGCTCCCGCTGGGGTTCTGCCTGCACACAGGGCGGCCTTCAAAGAGCAGAGGGAGGCCTGGCTGTGGTCTCACAGTGCTGTGACAAACAAGGGTGCTTTGTGCTTCCCTTCCTGCCTCTGCGGCCTCACAGTGGCCACCAGGCATGGGACATCCCCAGGACTCTGCCCAGCACGGGTACTGCCCTAACTGCAGGCCTTAGGAGCCCATGTGCATGGGTGTGGTTCTCCATTTGATGACAGGGGACTATTTTTGAGGACAGGGAGGCATCAGGGTCCCCACCCTGGCTGGTGCTCACATGCACCAGTCACACAAACCTGCTTGGGCACGCTGGGCGGCACAGAAGTCTGCTGAAGGAGTGTCTCCAAGTTGGCAAATTGAGAGGCAGCAGGAAGAGGAGTGGAGGCTGAGCCTCTACTTCCCCAAGACAGAAGAGGAAAGAGGGGGAGAGAGCAGGATGGTCTGGCCCTCGCACTCTCCTCCTGCCTGGAGGCTGCATTCTTCCTCTTCTTTTTATAACTTTATTTTATTCATTTATTATTATTATTTTTTCATGGTGCTAAGGATCCAACCCAGGGCCTCACACATGCTGGGCAAGTGCTCTGCCACTGAGCCCCAACCTAGCTCATGGAGGCCTGGAATCTTGGCCAGTGGACCTCCCTCCCCCGAGGCTTCCTTCCGCGCTGTCAGCTATCCTTGGTCAACACAGTCCACAGACAGTGAAGGTATTTTGAGGGGGAGAACATGTTCATAAAACTTTTGTTCATGAAACTTCAATCGTTCTATATTATTAGTTGTTAATCTCTTTCTGTGCCTAACTTATAGATAAAACTTGATCCTGGGTGTTCATGGTAGTGTATATAAGATTCTTACTATGTGCAACGTCAGTCACCCCTGGGGTCTTAGAATGTACCTCCCTAGGACAGGGGGCACCACGGTGCAGGCTGAATCAAGCTTGCAAGGGTGACACTGGACTGCAGTGGAGGTGCAGCGCCCCTCTTTCTTCTCTGCTCCCAGGAAGTTTCCCAAAGGGCAGCCCCAAAGGCAAACAGCAGAGGCCCCCATATGCAAAGGGCTGAAGAGCCATGACTGCAATGTAGGGGCAGCCCAGAGAACACAGAGGGCAGAGGGCACAGCAAGTGAGCCACGTGCACATAGCTTGTGTGCGTCCACCCTGGGGCACTGCCCTTCGTGCCCATGTGCCCTCCCTTCCTGCCCTTAGAGAGACCCCTGTGTGTGGCTGCTGTGACTTTCCCCAGCCCGTTCTCCTTCCTAGAGGTGGGAGTGAGTCCAGTTTGAAAGCCCAGGCCTAAGCCACCGCTGCCCTTGGAGAGTGACCATTTCAGTCACATCACCTGGATGAAGGGCCAGGAGCCAGGAGCTAAGGCAGCACCTGACCCCACTCCTGATCCCGCTCACCTTGTCTTGGGACCAAACCTCACAAGGGCTGCCTTCCCCACTAGCAGCTTCTCTACAGAGTCTGGGCCTGAGCAATGGATGTCCTGCAGAACTAGAGCAGCCAGCAGGGATGTCCTCGCTGGAGCTGTCCCTGGGTCCTGGGGGTGGAGACCCCTGCAGTGTGGTGCAGAGGACAGAGGGGCAAGCCCAAATGGGCTGCTGCACACAGGGCCAGCAGGGGCCTTCACACTACAATCGCTCCAAGCTTGGAGCCTGGTTGGGCACATTTTGAGGTCGGGGTTTCATGAACACAGCAGGAGATGTGGGCGAGGATTCTGGGAGGACAGCAGGAGATCTCGTGACCTGACCTGTCCTGAGGGAGGAGGGGTACTACAGCAGAGCTCTCACCAGGGACAAGAACATTGCAAATACCACCTCAGCATCAATTCGCTTAGCAAAACCCAAGCAGTCACTTGAAGCATTTGACACCAAATGCCAGTAAAAAGTTTTATACAAAATATTTTATTAGCAGTCTTTATTCCTTAAAATTATCGGACTTCCTATTCATGATTCTACACCTCCCTCTGCCCCACTGGGTTTCGTCTGCCTTCTTGTCACACTCTGACTTAGCTGGCGTGGGACAGAAGCCGTGGTGGGTCAGGACCGCTCTCCCTGTCTGCAGCAGGCACAAGACGAGAGAAGGTTCTCTTGCCTTCTTGGGGTGGAGGGCAGTGAGGGCTTGGAGGCCACCTTGCTACTCAGATGGAGGAAATGCCACAGAATAACACTACCAGACGCGCACCTGGGGCAGGCCTGCCCATGTGCATGGTCGTGTGCACACGTGTGCACACATGTATGTAGACACACAGCCACGCCAGCCCCAGGGAGCCCAAGCTGGCCTGAGGGGTGCTGCGCTGGGAAACTAAGCATGGACCCTCTCCAATGAGATGAGGTGAGAGCAGCCCCAGGCCAGCCAGTGATGCCCAAATGGGCCCTCAAAGAGGAGGAATGCAGACCACTCTCATCTCAGCCATCTGCTTGGCGACGCGCATAACTGAACAGATATCTGCTAATGTGCTACTGTGCGTATGCCTGCCCAAGCATCTTGGGTATGTTTGCATGTGACAAAGGGGAGGCAGCAGAGCAAAGTAAAAAGATAGGCATGCTGCGGTCGGCCTGGGCTCCAGCCCACTCTGCTCCTCCTGGCTCAGGGGTCTCGGCAGTCCCAACCTCTCCCGGCCTTAGCTTTCCTCACCTGGAACAGCAAGAGGGCCCAGCCTTCAGGCACGGCAGGAGGCGGGGGTGGGGGACAAGCCTGGAGCACCCCCTCTAGGGCCAGGACAGCACCAGGCCACGGCTAGATGAGGGGAGGTTTGACACAGAGGGACACAGAGGGACTCATAGGGCAGCTGGCTCAGCAACGCAGCCTCCCGTGCTCTCCCCACGGACACACACAGGCAGCTGCTATCTCTTGGACACTGTCCGCCCCTGACTTCCAGCTGGGAAAACGACCCTTCTGTGGGCTTCTAGACAAGCGTTTTCACCTAGAACCCTCATGGTGCATTTCCTGGTCCTGAAGGTGCCCCCCAGGTGGTGGGATCATCTCCAGCCCCTGCTGTGTCAGGTGCTCAAGGGCTGCCCCTTCCTGGGGACAGCCCCCCTACACATACACGCAAAGGAACTTGTGAGGGACTCAATTGGCTACTGATGTTCAGCAGAGTAGAAGAGGGGGGTGCTGTGGACTCCGGAGGAGGTGGGGAGGGTGGGGATGGAGGGATGTTACAGTCAGAAGTCACCAAAGGCATCGGACGAGGGGCACCGTCTGGGTTACATCCCAGCACAGGAAAGCGCATGCCGACAGGCAGCTTCACTGCGGTGATTTAGGAAAACAGCTGGCTGCTTGGTGTTGTCTTAGGTCACTGGGGCAGGTATTGCACCAAAGCACCCGAGAACAAAAGGCTGAGGGAGCCAGCTGCCAACCAAGCAGGGTGACAGGGAGACCTGCAACAGGGTGCCTGTGGGAACAGGGAGAGGGATGAGCGGCCCCCGGCCTGCCTGGCTGCTATCTCAGGACTGTGCTGTGGGGTGGGCACCTTTAAAATAACCCTGCCATAGTTGGCACATGCCTCCCTTCCAGCAGCTGGACAGCCCTCTTGTCCCCGAAATCTATCCCTTGCAAGGACTCCAATCAGATCCTTATTTATTAAGGGGTAAAACTAATCTGTTCACAGTGGAAATTAGAAATGGGAAGCATGAATTCCTAGGCAGAGAATCCCTTCAGAGGGCTTTGGTGCTCTTGGGAAACAGATTCTAAATCTAGAACCACCTCAGGGTCCCTCCTGAACTTGCCGAGGAGCAGCCCTGCGATTGCAGGCTCCGCAAGGAGGGAGCCGTCTTTGGAGCGCATGTCCCTCGGGCCCACAGTGTTGCCCACGTGGGAAGGCTCCACTCCGTGAGCGCCAGGGAGCCTCTGGGCTGGCCTTGCCTGGGGGACTGTGAGGCTCTACAAAGGACCTCTCCCATTACCGGGCCTCCCTGGTGTGCAACGTCTCACACTTGAAATTAAATGAAGACTTTTGTAAAGGCTAAGTTTGACCCTGGTTACAAACTGAATCTAGAAGGCCATATCTGTATAGAACAAGCAAACTTCAAACTACATTTTAATATGCATTTCAATTGGATTTACTAAAAAAGATCTAGGAGTGAAAAAAATAAAAAGACTCTCTAAGCATTTTCCAAACAGATGCATGTGCAAGTAAAATCCAGACACGTTCCATCCTCTACCAGCAGGGAATGAAAGCTTCGGGGGCAGGAGTGAGGGGCCTCAGAACCTTCCAGAGCTGAGAAGGACCTTGTGCATGGTCTAGTGCAATTGTTCACAGGCGAGGACACTGGCTCAGGGAGGTTAGCGACCTGCCCACACAAAACACAGCCTTCACGGGAGACTGGCTCTAGCACAGGTGTTCTGGAAAGAGAAGGGTCTCGTGGCACCTCCAGCTGCTCCCCTCTCACTGGCTGCTCCAGCTGACTCATCTCCCCAGGCCACAGCTGCAACTCTCCGAAGCTCAGCTTCCCAGGTTCAGCGGAGGTAGATGGTGTGAGAGAAGAGCCAGGAGGAGACCTCTTTAGAAATCAACAGGGGTTATCTTCTACATAACTTTTTTTTTTTAGGCAAAATGAAGGTGGTCAGAAAGTTAAGAAACAACCTAGTTCACTTAAAATAAGAAGCACATGAAAATGAAAAGGACTTGCAAGAGGTGGCCACTTGGTCCTACAACTGTGGGTCAGCTGAGCAGCTGCTGCCTGGGGAGTGGGGTGGCATGGAGTCCCACCCTCTGCAAGGTGGCACCTGCACCTTTCATGAGCTCTGCCTGCAGGTGACCCGCTCTGGGATCAGGCTGAACCCTTGTATCTTTACACAAAGCATGGAAGTTACCCTGGATAAGTCCTCAGCAAGTGCTAAAAAGATACAATTTCTTAAAATGACTGAAATTTATCAACTTTTGGCTGGAAAAGTGACTCTGTTGGAAAAGAGATAAACCTCAGGAAGATGACCTCGAGAAACCGCAGTCCTAACACAGGTCCTGCACTTGGACTTCCTGCCCCAGGATGTCCAGCTCCCCATCAACCTCTGGGGAGGACTAGCGTCACCGGGGCCTCAGGAACAACTTTAGCTTGTCACCAGGTGTGGCAGTTTTAAATTCTGCCCCGCTGTGGTATTTTTAATCCTGCATGTAAAAAACAAACCTTTCTACATCTTCCTAGTTACAGCTAGAAAAGGTAATGGAGAGAAGAACCCACCCCGCTGGGCGGAGGAGCGAACACCAGAGCCCTCCATCCTGCATGGTCTCCGGTCTCGTCTTCGGCACAGGCCACGCGGTGACTCGCAGCCCTGCGCCACATGTCTCATGTGCTCCTGGTGGCCATCCAGGGCTTTTACCTCTCTGCCTGGATTTTGTACCTCAGGACAAAATAGGCGATGAGGCGCAGGGAGATGAAGAAAATCCCCAGGACGATGAAGTCCAGGTACAGCTTGGCGTTCTCCACGTCCAGCTCGCGCAGGATGGCCTCTGACTTCTGGAAGTGGCAGGTCTCGTCAATGTCACAGTGCAGGTCTTCTCGGTCCAGCCCGTAGATGGAGAGGATGACCCCCTCAAAGCCATACCTGGGGAGGAAAGCGGTGGCATAGGGCTGCCCGCCCACACAGCTGCTCCTGGGGCCAGTCTGCTGTCTGAGGCCCACAGGCCTCCCGACCCACACAGCTGGCTTTCCGGAAGCTTCCTAGCTTCTCAACAGTGCCCTGAGCTGAGCACAAGAAACAGCCCCACCAGGCTTCTTCCCAATTTTGTCTCCTCCAGCCAAACGCAACAGGAGGAGCAGAAGCACCCAGTCAGGGTGAGTGTGCCGGCCGCACCTGGCTCCCTCCCTGTACCGCACACTTCTTAGTGGTCAGATGTGCCTGGGGTTGGCACCCTGGCAAGGACGTCGAGCACTTGGATAAAACGGTGTGTGCCCTCATGGCTCCGTCCACGCCTGGCCAGAACAAAAGCACCGATTTTCAGAATAAAGACTCAGGCCTCTGCGTCCCCACGCATGTGTTTTGTGGGAAGTGCCTTGGGGCCTCGTGTGGCTTCGTTCTCCTGAACATGCTCCTGGGTCTGCACTGACATTCTACAAGGCGGCCCTCATTCCCAGCTCAGATCCGTGTGCCCCGGGCTGGCTGCAGTGGGGTGGGCAAATCCCTGAAGTCGGGCACTGCCCACAGAAGGGCCAGTGTGCCAAGAGCCATTCAGCAGAGGGGTAGAAACCCATAGCCCCTGGGCCCGAACCTGCAGAATACTCTTGTGCAGTGACGTGGGATGTGTTTGCAAGATGACCTGTTCACCCCTGGATTGCCTCCTAACGTTTCATAAGCCACCAGGACTGTTGTAGCTCCAGGTAAAAGGCAGAAGTACAACTGCCCACAGCGGCACTCAGACACCCAGAATGCCAGCACATGGGGCTTCTCCAGGGTGCAATGTGCTGGTGTTTATTTTGTCCTTGTGTGCGTGTGCCTGTGTTTGTGCGCGCGCATGTGTGTGCGCGTGCGTGCTGGTGAGGGTGGGGCACACAAGACTTGGAAATGAATGAAAGGCACAGATGCCCTTGCTTTGGGACCCAGGCTTGGCTGGTGGGCGCCAGGTAGCCTCTGTGAGCACCAGCTTGTTAGCAGCAGCTCCCTCCCTGTCACCGTCAAGTCCCCGCTGCCCGTGCTACCTGACGTAGGAGATGTATGACATCCACTGCAGGTACGTCGGGATCGTGTCGAAACTGACGAAGAACCCTGAGAACAGGAGGACCGGGATGGCCGTCACAGGGCCCACGAACGTCGCCACCTGGGGTAGGGCAGGGACACAGAACTTACGAGGGAAGCTGTGCAGTCCTCCCGAGTTCCTGTGCAGTGGCCCTGAGGACAGTCACCCTCAGCTGAAAGATGAGTGCCCAAAGGGCCGGTTTTCATGAGCTGACCAGGACCAGGCTGGCAGCACAGAACCAGGGGCCTGGTCTCCAGCACAGGAGGGGAGTGAGGAGGGAAGCGTCCTCCAGCGAGGTGGCCAGTGTCTTCTGGGAAGGTGACCAGGGTGCCCAAGTGGGGCAGGTGTGTGCCACCCCTGGAGCCAAGCCCTGGGTGACATCTCCATGTCCAGGGACTCTCTCTGTGATGGCTCAGTCCCATAGCCAGGCTGACACCAGGGACCCCCCAGGTCCCACCTGAAGGCCCCTCCTGAGGGGGCAGCTAAGGACAGCGCCTGCTTGCCAGGTCCTGAGGGGAGGGCTCCATCCTCTCCCAGGCATGGCGCACCTGGGGCCGTCACCACGGGGGCTCCGGCACAGCACTGACGCTCGACTTACTGTGGCCACAACCCACCGAGGGCAGGTGTGTGTGCAAGTGTGGTGTGGCTGGTGTGTGCACGTGGGGTATCTTTGTGGGATATGGTGTGTACATGTATAGGTGTTGTGTGCAGAGCGTACACGGCGTGTGGTGTCCAGTGTACTCGGCTGTGTGGTATGAGGTGTGTACGTTTACAGTGTGGCATGTGTGATGCATGTCCTGTGCAGAGTATGTGACGCAAGTGCATATGTGTGGCATAGGGTACAAGTGCTGTGTCTATGTGGGTGTGTGTGTGTTGTGTATATACGTGTGTATCTGTGGCATGTGTGTGTGGTGTATCTGTGGTGTATGTGTATGTGTGTATGTGGTATATGTGTGTATATGTGGTTTGTATGTGTGCGTGTATATGTGGTGTGTGTAGTGTGTGTATCTATGGTGTGTGTGGTGTGTGTATCTGTGGCGCGTGTGTATGTGTATTTGTGGAGTGTGTGAGGTGTGTAGGAGGTGTGGTGTATGTGTATCTGTGATGTGTGTATGTGTGTGGTATGTGTAGTGTATGTATCTGTGGTGTGTAGAGTATGTATGTATACATGGTATATGTGTGTATATGTGGTTTGTATGTGCGTGTATACTTGGTGTGTGTAGTGTGTGTATCTGAGGTGTGTGTGGTGTGTGTATCTGTGGCGTGTGTGTATGTGTATTTGTGGTGTGTGTGTGTGTGTGTGCAGGAGTGTAAGTGGGCACCACAGCCCAGGCAGTGTATGTGGTGCATGCGAGGGTGAGCAGGGTGGCGTTGACCTTGGGTCCAGCCAGCTGTCTGACCTTGGGTGCACCCGTGGTGTCTGGCAGGGTGGGCACCTGTGGTGTCTGCGGCGGGCTGCAGGTGGGCCGCTGTCCCAGTGGGACTGTGCTCCCAGGGAGCCTGAAGGAGGCCGTGTGGCAGCTGAGAGGCAGCGGGGACAGACTGGGCACCTTGCTGGGGAGCAGGTGAGCAGGACAGAAAATGCTTCAGCGGTCAGGGAGGTGCCAGGGCTGGTATGAGTGGCCAGCTGCCCGGCAGGGGCGAGGGTGAGGGCACAGTGTCCCCAGAGGGATGGGAGGAGCCAGCACAGCGGGCTCAGAGGAAGCACCTGCCTGCGGAGCTCTGCAGCCCCAGGGCTCGAGGCCACTGCTGCCTGCACGGGTCGAACCAGCAGGACCAGCAGGTGTTTGAAGGGGGGGTATGGGCACCGTCCCTGTGGCCTGGCTGGGCTGGCGTCCCAGCACCTTCTCTGGAGGTCATCTTTCGCCCTCGTGACAATGCCTTGAGGTGGACGCCTTGGCTGTTGCACCCACAATGAGAACACCACGGCCCAGAGGCCAGCAGCTACTGGCCGTGGACTAGACAGCCAGGAACTGCAGGCACCTCAGGGTCTGGGCGCACAGGAAACCCACAAGTTCTGGTTTGGGTTCCCCAGGATGCACTGGCCTGAGACCCTGAAGACACGAGGTGTAGTTTGGCAGGGAAGGGCAGGGGTGGCACAGGGCTTCTCGAGACAACGGGGACGTGGGCTTGAAGAGGCTGGGGTGGGGTGCAGAGTGGGTGCATGGCAAGGGGGTGTCCGGGGATGGCTGAGTGGCACAGAGGCAACAATACTGCAGGGACCGGCAGCTTGGCCTGGAGCCAGCTGTGTGACCACAACAAGTCCCTTTGCCTCTCTGGGCCTCAGTCTCCCCATCTGTAAAATGGTGTTTGGTACTAAATGAAATAATGTTTCGAAACAACGGAGAGGCACCATAGCATGCAGCAGGCACCCCATAAGTGCACATGCTGTGGCCACTGTCTGCTGTCAGTGGCCCCCTCCTGGCCACCCAGGACAACGCATTCCTCCCCTTGGGACTGACCTAGTCAGGGCAGAATTCAGAGGAAGGTCTCAGGGAGGGTAGGGAGCCCCACCCAGCAGCGGGGCACAGCTCCGCTGGTACCTGCAGGGACGTGGAGGCTGCTCCGATCAGCAGGCCCAGAGACTGAGCCACAAGGGAGGTCATGGTGCCCAGCGCAGCGAACAGGACAAAGCGTACTGCGTCCGAGGGCTGTGAGGTCATCCAGTACACGATGCTGCAGTAGGCCACCGGGAACATGATCTGGGGACACAGAGCCTGTCAGCTGCGGGCCACAGCAGGAGGGGTGGCTCTGCCTGCTTCCAGACCTCCCACCCTCGCCAGCCTCCACAGGGCAGCCCTGCGGACACACCTGGAAGGGGACGTCGGCCATGGTCTTGGCCAGGTAGTAGGCCTTCAGGCTATACCAGTAGTTCAGGTGTTCCCGCAGGAAGACGCTCATCTCCAGGGGAACTGGGGGACCAGGCAGAAGAGAGGGTCACATGGCAGGCCCCGGAGCCAAACGCCCAAGGGCACCAGCCCCGCTGTAAGCCAGAGTCGTGGTGGAGAGCAGGGGAGGTGAGTGAAGACCCAGCCTGGCTCCCCTCCTGCCACCGCCCGAGTCCCCCTCAGTCTGCCCGCCTTTGAGTGTGGCCCTCCTGTGGGCTCAGGGCACGCTGCTCCTGGAGACTCAGGGCAGCTCAGGCAGGAGGCCTGTGGGAGGGTGCACGCTGGGTCCTGTGGGGCAGCAGCTGTCCACCACGCAGTGCAGGACAGCAAGGGCAGCTGCTGTGGACAGACTAGAGCTGCCTGGAATTCCGTCCCGAAGCACACATCCCTGGCCATCCCCACCCTACTGGGAGTGCTTACAGAGCCGAATTTGAGGGGCTCCTGATTATTAGACCTTAGGGAAACATCCCTCCCTCTGCCTTCTGCTGCGCCTGACCGTCCTCCATCAGAGACTCAGCCCTCTGGCCTCAACACTGTATTTTGGTGTCTCACACCAAATGGAAGAAAACCTCCGTGTGCCCACATATCAAATGGAATCTCAAGAAACTGGCCCCTTGTGTTCAGAAAACTCATCCGCTGGTCAGGGCGGGCGGGGGCGCCACTCACAGGTCAGGACGGTGGGCATGAGGGCGGCGAACATGAGGAAGAGCATGGAGAAGAAGAGGAAGCCCGAGTTGCTCAGCACCTTCTTGGCTTCGTTCCCGATGCCCAGGTAGAGCAGGCCGATGAGGAGGCCGATCCCGATGTGCGAGGTGATGCGCAGGTGCGTCAGGACCTGGGGCAGACGGGATCTTAACCCTGCAGAAGCCTGGCTCCCGGGGTGGGGGTCCCCAGGGAAACAAGCCTCGCCCTCGCCCACATCACACACGGGCACATACTCCCTTGCACATACACACGTGCATGCTCACACACACACGCACGCACGCACAGCAAGCTCTGCTGCTGTTAGAGTGGGAGTATTAGCTGTCCTTTGTCCACTTCTCCTAAAACCCAGTGAACAAGGAAGTCTCCCAGGGCAGAGCAGGTAGAGGCAGGAGAATGGCAGGGCTCAGAGGCCTCCACTGCAGACCACAGGCTGACAAGAGCCTGTGGCAGGAGTTACGGAGCACCGGCCTCTCTTAGCCGGGTGGCCAGCCTGTCCACTTCAACGGCTGGTGTTATTAGGGTTCCCGGTCATCTACCTCCTTCCCTATCAGGGACTGCTGACCTGCCCAGCACCTTGAGCAGCTCTTCTGAAAGAGCGCTCTCCCACTCCACCCTCATGCAGGCTTGGCCACCTGGCCTGTTTGGCCAATGGAAAGTGAGCACCAGTGACCACTGCCCCCTGTGATGCTCCAGAAGGACAGTCCAGACGGGAGCTGTTCTTCCACCCCAGCTCCAGGATGAGACAGACAAGGGCTGAGCCGCCACCCTACCTACAGCACCAGCCAGACACGCTGGCTCTGGTGGGCACTGACATCTGGGGATCGCCTGTCACCACGGCACAGCAGTGACTGAGGACTATGCAGATGGAAGAAAAGCAACCTGAAAGCTGGATCAGGGGAGTCCAGAGCAAGGCCCGCGGGAGACTGGAGGACACTCTTACCGAGTCCCTCATGATGCTGAGGAAGGTCCTTCTGAAGAGGATGCAGAACTGGGTGAGGCAGCTGGCGGAGAAGCTGTGGCAGCCTTCCATGGAAGCAGAATCCTGGGGACACACCCGGGAAGGGCACCCGTGAGCCCCAGCCTGCCACAGCCCTGTGCAAAGCAGGGGTGCACGCGTGCAGGGCAGGGTGTGGCACGCAGCTGTGGGGCCTGCGTTACCTGTCTCGATCCTGCCAATCGATTTGCCTGCTTTACCTCTTCAGGGGGCCGGTGCCAGAGGAAGGGGTTCACCTCGGCGTCCCCCGCGAGGTCTCTCTTGTAGTCAGAGTCACACAGGCCCTCCCGCACTGCTCTCACCAGGCGGCCATTCTGATCACCGTACTCGCCTGATGCCACCTCCATGACTGCAGGGGACACAGGAGGCAGGGTCAGGCAGGCCCAGGGCAGGTGCGCCCCAGCAGGACCAGAACCACGGACTTGGCAGAACCCAGTCACTGCTCCAGCGGGGAGGTTCTATGCAGTTTTGGAGATGCCCCGTGACGGCCGCAATGGTGGATGCCAGATCATCCATTGGAATTTGGCTCTCCAACTCCCAGGACGGCCACGTATGGCGTCAGGAGACGGAAATGCAAACGCATACTGCAGTGTCAGAAAGCCTGGGAAGTCAGTCCACACACTTACTCTCCACCCAGCACTCACGGAACATCTGCCGGGCTGCAGCCCGCGAGAAGCAGGCCACCCTGCGAACAGCTCAACCTGTGCCGTGTGACAAGCACCACGGAGTCCCAGGAGACCACAGAGAAGGAATGCACACCACCACATGGTGTGCTCGGTGCCTGGGGGCTCTGTGGGCCGCACCCCTCAGGTCCCCGTGCAGGCCCTCCCCTGGCCTCCCTCACTTGCTCCCACTGTCCCCTCCCCCTACGTCCACACTTGCTGGGTTGCCAGGTGAGGTCTCCAAGCTCCTCCTGTCACTCAGCCACCCCGGGCCATATCCCCTGGGCTCCTGCCTCTCAGCAGAGCGTGTTGAGGGAGCACCTGTCCTCAGGACCTCTGCACCTGCCCAGGTGCCCATTCCTTCTCCTTCCATCCGCCTTCCCTCTGCAAGCTCACCTCCAGGCAGGCTTCGGGTCCCACCTCCTCATCTCTGCCCACCTGCCCCTTCTCTCTGGTGGAGCTATAAACTGGGTCCTGCCCATGGCTTCTACAAATGTGCAAGTCTTCCCTTTGAACTGAGCTGTCCCTCACCTCTTGCCTCTTTCCAGCATCACCCCTACCCCCGTCGCGCCCCATCCTGTGTCATCGTGGCCTGCCTCTTATGAGGGAGAAGCATGTCCCAGGAGCAGTGCTTGCTAAGCGGAACTTAGAAATGATGTCATGGAAGTTATGGAATTCTGGGAACTGTGTGGCCAGAAGTTCTAAAGAAATAGCACTAAGAGAAAGGCTGGAGGCGGGAAGACCAGGAGGAGGGACGTCCACCTCAAGCCTCAGTGTGACGTGTGGTGAAGGGTCTTTGCAGGGGATTAGTCATGGATGTGAGATGAGTTTATCCTGGATGTAGGGTAGGTCCTAACTCCAGGGACCAGTGACATCATGAGAGGGGAAGGCACAGAGCTGGCCATCAGATATGTCCACCTGGAGACAAGGAAACTGCTTTGTTCTTTGCAAGTTCCACCACAGGATGGCACCCAAGCTGTTTGGGGAATATTCAAGCAATTCTTCAAATCAAAGTGAAGCCACACACCAGGACAGACTCCTCCAGCTGGTCTGGGCACTACTCACCAAAATCTGCTGGGTTGTGGTAGGTGGGACAGTTCAGGCCCAGACCCCTCAAGTAGGGCACCAGGTTGGAGACCTTCCCCCGGTACATACATTGTCCTTGACTTAGGACATAAAGCTGTGAACAAGGAGAGAGAAGGCATGCATCAGACTTGATGGCCACAGCAGCAGAGGTTCCCAGTCAGTCACCAGACACCCAGGACTCACAGGGGGGGAGTGTCCAGACCAGCCTTAGCCTGGCTGGGAGTCTGCTGGGGGTCTGGGCCAGGGGTTCAGCGTGGGGGCTGGGAGGGGCCCAGGTGGGTCCAGGAGGCTGCTAGGAGGGGTCCAGGAGGGCGCTGGGACTTCATACCTGGTCAAAGAGCTCAAAGAGCTTGGCACTGGGCTGGTGGATGGTGCAGACGATGGACCGCCCCCCCTGGGCCAGCCCTTTCATCAGGGACACCACTTGGAAGCAGGAGGCACTGTCCAGGCCGCTGCAAGTCAAGGGTACCATGAGACACTGGGTAGCAGGGACAAGCCTGCTCCCCAGGTCCTGGAGGAGCTGGGAAGCTGCTGCCCCAAGGGCCCCAGAGCCACCTCATGGCTGCGAGTGGCAGAGCCACAGCAGGGCTGTGTCCTCTGTGTTATTCCTGATGAGGATGGAGGGGACCAGCAGGTCTTGCTGTAGGAGCCTGGGTGGGGGACGGGGCGTCGCCATCTGTCTTGGGAGACAGAGCTGTCTAGGCGGGCAGCTATGCTATGGAGGAGCAAGTCTAGTGGGTAGCAGCTGCAATCCCCTGCCCCTGGGCCCACAGGGGGCAGCACTGGAAATGGGTGTCGGCCACAGAGGGGTGGCTTCGGGGTGCCTGGGTCAGGCTACACTCCGGCAGGTGCTTCACTGAACACACAGGGTCTTCCGTGTGATGCAGCGCCCCTGAACCAGGCTCGCTGGGGGCTCTTCCCCAGAAGGTCCTGGGGTGACCTCTCTTTTCTCCTTTCCCTCCTTAGTACCCAACTCCTGCTTCTGTCCCTCCACTCCTCAGGACAGGGAAAGGGGAAGGAGTGTGCCCACAGCCCCCACAGCTCACTCTCCCAGGACAGGCAGGCTGCTAGAGATTTGACGGCTTCCTTGCTGTGCTTTTTCTCAAACACCTTCAAGGACCTGCCTCAGGTGCCGCCCACTGTGGGTGGGCACTGGGCTGAGTTCAGGGGCACAGATCAGCCAAGGTTGGGGTCAGGACTGGCTGGCCCCTGGAGAGGGGAGCTAGCAGGAAGGACAGAGGCAACACAGTCTGGCTGAAGTCAATCAAGAGCAGTTTGCCTGAACTGAGGCTCATTCTGCTGGGGACACTTGATGATGTGACCAGGAATAGGCGGCCCAACTCACTGCCCATGGGCTCCAGAGCCAGTGTCTCTCCACGGCCCTAAACCTACAGGGGCATCACCAGGACTGGCATCAGGGCTCACTGGTGTGGAGTCAGCGAGCTGCTCAAGGTGGGTTCCCTTCACGTGGGCTTCTCTGAGCTATGAAAGTGTAAGGCAGTGGAGTTTCCAGAACACATGGAGGCCCTGGCCAGGGTGGCTGTGCATGGGGACTCTGTGTCATGGGAGACACGGGTAGTTTCCCTCAGACCAGGTCCCCACCATCAACGCACAGCACAGGGTCGCGCACCCGCGTGGCTGAGCACGTGGACACTTCTGAGCACTCAGAGCCCTGGCTGCGCCCCAGGCAGGAGGGAGGGAGGCAGGCCCCTAGGAGCAGGGGCAGTGGCTCCTCCCTGCCCCTCCTGGGCTGGCTCTGGCTTACCTGGTGGGCTCATCGAAGAACATGACTGGAGGGTTGTTGACCAGCTCCAGTGCAATGGCCAGGCGCTTCCGCTGGCCGCCTGACAGGCTCCCTGTCCGGGTGTTGGCACAGGACAGCAAGCCGAGTGCAGTCAGGATCTCCTTGACCTGGGGCAGCAGAACCAGAGACCTTGAGGAGCTGCCCCTGACCTCACTGCCTCCCAGGGCCCACGTGCAAAGCCCGCCTGCTGCTCACACTGCTGGACACATGTCGCCTGTCCACCCAGGGGCCCACTAACTGGAGACGCCCAGGCGAGCGGCACCTCCAAGTACGTGGACAGTTGACTTGGGCCAGGGAGGCTGTGCTGCCCAGAGGCCGAGGAGCAGCGTGGGCCTGAGTCCTCACTGCCCTCGGCCTCAGCAGGTGACCCCAACACCTCCAGTTCCAGGCCAGTCCAGAGCCTGACACAGAGAAGGTGTCTGATAAGCATGGATTAAGAGAGATTAATGGACACGTAAGTAGATGGACGATTGGGCTCCTGACCAGCACAAAGGGTCACTGTGACCAGTAACTCAAACTACTGCAAAGCTCATGGTGCAGCACCTGGCACAGACGAGGCCCGCTGCCCATGGCCACCACAGCCAGGGCCACCCTGACTGCTCACACAAAGCATGCGAGCGCAGCCCTGTAGTTCACGACCTGCGTGGCCTCTCAGGAAGCCTGTTCTGCACATGTCCCTGGAAAACAGCCTCTAATGGCACAGGGCACCGACATGCGCTCAGGTCCGCGGGCCCTGGCCCCAGGGACACGGCTAAGCACTAAGATAGAAACTGCACTGTGCACAGAGCCCTCAGTCAGCTTGGAATGGCCACCTCGAGGTGACTCAGGAGGTCAGCTGGCCTCTAGGCTGGCATGGTTTCTGCTGTTGTGTCCAGATGTACCCTGGGCTGTTCAGGCAGGTCCACAGGAGGTAGAGGTCAGGCCAGTTACCACCTTCCCACCAGACTCCCCTACTGGGGGGCAGCTGCTGTAGAGCTCTCTCCAGAATTCGCCCAGCCTTGTCCCCACCCAAGCAGGGCAGCCCTGTGGTGCGCCCCTGTGGCCACAGTGAGTGGACCCCAGGCCAGTGGCTTCTTGGGGAGATGAGGTCACCTGAAAGGAGGAGGAAATCTTCACAAGGAAGATTTCCACTCTGCACTTTTGAATTATTTCTGCCTGGTCAGTGCAAAGTGGAACTTTGGCGACAAAGAACCAGGGCACTGCTGCTGAGCAGGTTCCAATCCTGCTCTGCCTCTCCTGGTGGGGGCCTGTCGTCTGCCACCCACCCTGCACCTCCTCCACCAGGCCCAGGCCCTTGTGTGCAACCTGGTTTAGCACTGGTCAGAAAAACAGTGGGCTCACTTGTTTATACACATTTGCCTAAACAAGCAAATAAAAACCCCTCAGTGCTTATAACTCAGTTCCTCCCGGGGCCTTGACGGCAGGAGGCTTGGTGGCTGCAGACCTGCCCACGGAGATCTCTCTTGCAGAAGCAGCCTGGCCAGAGGGGCCGCCAGGGCTGAGGCACCTTTTCTGGGAAAGGAAGGCTGTGAACAGCACATTCCACTACCTGCTAGAACATTCCATTCCATTGTGTTTTTACAAGACAAAAACAACTGCCACCCAGGTACAAGAGGGGGTTGGTGGGAAGTGCGTCAGGGCACGGAGCCAGCGGCAGCTGTGCCTTGAAGCAGAGCTGCCAGATGGTTCCGGGGGCGGGAGGCTGCACTTGGCCAAGAGGAGAGAGTCTGAGCAAACTGGGCCTCAGGTGAGGAAGATCTGTGGGACGGTGCTGCCGGGGTCATGCAGGGGAGGAAGGTGGGCACCCCTTCTACAACTCCCGGCACACAAGGTGGAAGGGCGCCAGGGTCCCCAGGGACAGTTAGCCAGAGGGCCAGGGGGGCCTTTACCGAGTCATCTGTGCTCTACAAACACAGCTGAAAAGGGCACAGGTATCCTTCCTGTCTGTGTCCTAGCCTGGCCCACGGAGGACGCGGACACGTGGGAGGCCCATCTTCTGGAGGCCCTGACACAGCTCCTCCCAGGAGGCACCTCCATTCTCACCAAGGTGCCCTTTGTCTCTGGTCCCTTCCACTCCGGCAGGCAGAGCAGGATCTCTGGCCCTCCTGGAGATGCTGACCAGGCTGCCCAGATGGGCAGGAACCTGGACTCTGATGGTGTGACGTTCAGCACCGTCAAAGACAGAGCTGGTGCGGGAGGCAGAGGAGCCCAGCTGGCAGGGCTCACCATGGATGCTCCTGTTGGCTGAGGTGTGTACTGCACACTGGCTGTCCCTCACAGCTCTCCCTCAAGAGGCCCACAGGCTCTTCATGATCTCACACTGATCCTGAATGCTGACTCAGAAGACATCAGCAAATTCAGCAGCCACCACGCCCAAGGCAGTAGTTGGGCCTTCCATCCCGAGTCACAGAGGAAAGCTCAGGGTACTGGGGAAGAGGCCAGGGCTACCCAGAGGATGCCGGGGGCCCAGGGCCGGAGGCGCTCCCTGTGTGCTCAGCTCAGCTTTACTGCTTGGCCCTGTCGGCAGCACACCCCCAGGCCCTAGCTGCTCCCCTCGCACTGTGGACCCTGGCCAGGCCTGTCCTCAGGTCTTTGGTCTGGGGAACCTCTCTCCCCAGCGGCTCACCCTTGTCCCGTGCCTCCCCCAGGCCCAGGGTCAGTGGCTATTTCTGCAGCCTCTAGAGGAGCCCCTGCGGGTTGTCACTGTGCTTGAGACAACTCTCTGAAGGGGTCTGTAGGACCCTGGTGAGGCCACTGCATCCAAGAGGTTCACTGCACTTCCAGCCTCTGTGGAAGTGGGGAGGCTGAAGAACAGGGGTGACCAGGTACAAGAGGTGGCCCTGAGGCCAGTCCTCTGCTGCTGAATGAGAGCCACCTCTTGACTCTGCAAGAGGAAAGGCTTGGCCTCAGGGTGTCTCTAGCTCTTGCCAGTCCTGCTCCAGGTCCTGTGGCTGATGGCTTTCCTCCTGAAGAGAGGAGGGGGCCGGGAGGAGAGGGCTGGCCTTGAGACAGGCTGTGCTACACCTGGTTCTCCTGTCCTCTGGAGCAAGGCTTTCCTTCCCCACCTCCACGGTCACCTGTGTCACTTCAGTCTGTGCATGAAGTGTCCCAAACTGGGGCTTAAACAAAGGAGAAGATGGTCTCAGGTCCAAATTAAGATGCTGGTAGGGCTGTCCCTCCTGGGGCCTCTGTCCTTGGCTTGCAGGTGTTGTCCCTGTGTCCTCCCAGGATCGATCTCTGTGTGCCTCTGTGTCCTGGTCTCTTCTGAGAACACCTGTCAGTCGGACTCATTTCACCTTAGTCACCTCTATAAAGACCTTGTCTCCAAAAACAGTCACATTCGGAGGGTCAGGGGGTTGGGGCTCCAGTATCTTTGGGGGACACGGCCCATAGACCTCCCCTTCACTCAGGCGGGGAGTGTGAGGTGTCTGCTGCCAAGTCACACCTTCAGAAAAGACTGGAGGCCACAGAGGCTGTCCTCGCTCCACCTTCGCGATCAGGTCCCAGCCGGGGCCTCCTGCCCCTGTAAAGGGAGCGGCCGGCTCCACGCTCCCTGCATCTCTGCTCTGGGCTGGACTGCTCTGCTCTCCCACTTCTGTCTCAGAACCGGAGCAACAAGGCATTGCTTTACTTCTCAGAAGTGGGTTCTTCACCGTCTCCCACTACCAGAGCCGGGGCTGACCCCCAGAGTTTGAAGGTTACCATGGGGAACAGGGAGGAAGGAGCCCAAGGGTGCCCAGTGCATTCTTTCCGTACCGAGGTGGTTGACGCGGCTGAGTGTAAACTGTTCTGCCCAACAGAAGTGGCCACGGCACACATGGAACAGTGACGAACACGTCCTCGCGTGTCCGACTGTCCCCTGACCACCCAGCTTACACCAAAACACGAGCAGCTCCTCATGCCCCTGGTGTGGACCCTGCCAACCTGCTTTCTCGGCTGCTGGCCTGTGGCTCTGAAAGGTGTCGAAGGCAGAGGTAGCTTATAAAGTGGCATTTCACCAAACTTATTTTATGCTTAAAATCCCAGTAGTGCCAGGGCCAGAGGAGGTGGGTGGCTGCGCTCGACCACGGGCACCGGCCGGGCACCTCCTCACGGCCTTTGGGGCCCCTGCTGGCTCTGCACACCTGCACCTGCCCGGCTCCCTGGGTGAAGGGAAGAAAGCGAGTGATGGAAGGGGGCTCGGCCAGGCTGAGCCCTGGTCTGCTCCTCTGAGAGCCTGGCTAGCAATGTACAGTTTCTTCTTGCCGCTGTGTGTGGTGGGGGGAATGGTTATTTTTAAACCAGTGACTAACAGCTTCATTGTTAGTGTTTTATAAAAAACAGTTCCATCTAAAGTGTATTAAAAGGCACAGCGCTCGGTTCCACATGAAGCTGGCCCCTTCTGCCACTCAGCGCTGGGCTTGTCACTGGTGGATGGAGTCGGAGCAGCAGTGGTGTCCCAGACCCTCTGGCTTGGTCTCGGGCTGCTGCAGCCCATGCCCCTTGCTGGGATGCCCCCCGCACACACGAGGAGGAGAAGCAGGGCGAATTTAACAAGGGCCAGCACCAAAGCCCCACCGCATACTGCCAAGCATCCCACCCAGGCGTCCTGGCCACATGCGACCCCAAAGCCACTCACCATCTCCCTCCTGCCTTCATCCTTCTCCTGCAGCTTCAGATGTGCTGACACCTGTGAGGACAAGGACAGTGCTGTGGGTGGCCATCACCAGGGGGAGCCACACAGGGCCACACTTCTGGGCCACCGATGGCCACAGGAAAGCCTGGGAGGGCCCGGCTTCCACGTCCCTCGGCTTTGGCAGGGGAGCGGAGGGAGTCTGGGGTCTCTGGCTACCCCAGGTGAATCCCTTGCTGTGCCCATGAGAGAGCTGGGTGTGGGCAACACAGACAAGGGACCCCAGGCGGCAGGGCCCGTGGTGTACTAGGAATTCCACAAGCCACTCGTCACATCAGTGACGGCTTGAAATCATCCCCGGTGGGGATCACACCAGGGGAACTGGCGAGAGCCACTCAACGATGCCCTTCCAGCTGCTGTTTGCTGAGATCCTGTTACTAACCCAGTGCTGGGCCCCTCAGCCTGCCTGGTGAAGCCCTGTGCCCGGAACTGCCATGCCCAGCGTTAGCCACCGTCCTGTCGGGGCCAACCGGGAGGCGTGGTCTCCTCCGGGGCACAGTGGCGAGGTCAGGTCCTGGCCACCTCATTAGCTGGTGAAGTCCCTGAAGGGGCCGAATGAGAGACTGAGAAAGAGAAGGTGGTGGAGAGGCCACAGGCCAGAGTAGGGCAGGGGTAGGCCTGTGTCACCTCGCAGGGCCAGCTGCTTGCTTTCTGACACTATGTGTCACTTCTGTCTGCTGGTGGTTGTGAAACAGCAGGTAAAAATCACAGACACGTCCGGGAGAGGATCACAGCAAGGGTGGCCGATGCACTCCTGAGTGAGCTGGACCTCGAGTGGGAGGGCCACAGCCTCGGGCTAGGAGCGCACCTCAAAGGTGGTACGACCCTCCCCAAACCAGGAACTGGCTGAATTTAGTTCTGAAAATAGACATTATTTCATGGCAGAGCCTGGTGACAAGATTGGGAAGACACAGGAGTGTCTCTCCACTCCATCACCACTTTCTTTTGGACTGTCCAATCGCAGTCCAAAAGAAAGTGGTGATGGAGTGGAGTGAAGGCCACACCCTCATGCCTGCCTGTCCAGCCATGACCCCTCAAGGCTGGGCTCAAGGGCCCAGAATGCAGGCAGGACGCAGGGAGGGCCGGGGGTGTGTAGATGGTATTTACCAAAGACTGAGCGAAAAGCACCTAAGCGAAACTTCAGCCCAGGCTGCTTGTCCTGTTCTCTCTTCAAACTCCTAAGTACTCTGTGCCCAGGAACGACTGTGCTGGACCAGTCACACCCCCCCAGGGCTCCCCAGCAAGACCATGTGGGGAGGCTGGGCTAGTGCAGAGGTACCCCCTTGCTCACAAACAGCACCAGGAAGATGAATGAGAACAGCCCTGCCGCCCCCCACATCCCGGTTTCCTCACAAAGCAGCTGGGGAGCAGGTGGCAAATCTGAAATCTTAACCTGCCCCTCTCTGCTGAGTTGAGAACCCTTTGAAATCACAGGCAAGGCTGTGGGACTGCCACTCACTGATGCCACCAGAGGAGGCTCTGCCCAGGGCACACCAGAAACCCCTCCAGGTGGGACTCCAGAGCAAACACCCCATCTGCTGGTCTAGAGCCAGTCAGACCCAGCTGAGAACGTCCACTGCGGTGCCTGGAGAGGCTCCACCTTGCTGGGGACCCTACGCAGGGACAAGGAGGGAAATAGTGAGCACAAAGTGAGCCGTGATGGGCACCACAGCTGTGGACTGCTTCTCAAACCTCCTTTCAGTAGGCAGCATTCAGGTGGCTTCCCCTGCCCGCAGATTAGTTTGACCCCACTCACTGTGGGCTGGACCTTTGTAAGAAATCTGCCGGAGATGGGTGCAGCAGTGCCCACCTATAATCCCAGCAGTGTGGGAAGCTGAGGCAGGAGGACTGCAAGTTCAAAGCCAGCCTCAGCAACTTAGTGAGGCCCTAAGCAACTCAGCAAGACCTTGTCTCTAAACTAAAAAATAAAAAGGACTGGGGATGTGGCTCCATGGTTAAGCGCCCCTGAATTCAATCCCTAGTACCAATAAAACAAACAAACAAAACCAAGGGCCCTGGAAGCCCAGAGTCCTGGCATGCAGTGAGGTCACAGATGTTCAGAGTACATCCAGGGTCTGCTGGAAACCCACTGCATAGGCACCACCTGCGCGGCCCAACACTGGGCTTATCCAGAGGACCAAGGGAAGACGTAGGGGAAACTTAGCAGGTGTGGGGAGAAAATGACTGAGCTGTTACAACCACGAGCACTGGTGAGGGCCGTCTGGGGCCACCCCTGCCTTCCTGCACCCCATTCCCTATTCCAGCTTGCCCCGCTAGGTCTTCAGAAACCAAGGCTGCAGGATCTAAGGCCATGCACGGCAGGAATTCACGCCTAGCAGTGAGAGGAGAGCTCCTGGAGGCAGTGTGCCCTCCCCAGCTGTGGCCCTGAGCTCCCCGCTCAGCTCTCACAGGCCCTGTTCCACATCTGGTGACTGCTAGGGCCACGTGCATGCTCAACAGGTGCTCAACAATTGTTGACTGAGTTCCTGCACTTGCCAAGTGCAGGTGAGTGGGAGGGTGACCAGGTGAGCTGCAACTTGGGCCAGACAGAGGATGGCTGATGGAAGCCAAATCCTCAGCCTACGGGGGCGGGACTTGTGGTTACCATGGAGATGAACATCTACATCAGTGATCAATAATCTCAGCAACCCACTATGGATTTTGCCAAATGAGGGTCGTTAAAGCTCATGGTCATGGGGCTTTGTTTTCCATACAACTGTCCACAGAGCTAGCCTGGGGCTGGACTCCACTGGAGGGCGGGTGTGACTGCAGGGGCCTAGAAAAGCACCCAGACCACCCTCTGCTCCTCATGCAGAGGCAGGTAGGCAGCTCACCATCATGGCCTCCTGCACGGTGAGGTGGGGCAGCAGCATGTCGTCCTGCATGATGTAACAGGACACCTTCCGGAAGCAGCGCAGGTCGCGGGGCATGCCGTTGATGAGGACGGCTCCTTTCATGCCGGTCTCCCTGCAAAGCCAAGGAGAGGGGCCCTTCAGACCAGCTCCTTCTGCAGCTCTGCCTCCTGGGCTTGCAGAGGGTGAACCGAAAAAGACGGCCTCCTCCCAGCTTTTCCAGCTGGACTGTTAGCCACGAGGCATGAGGGGCAGAGAGGGCTCTGAGGCCCAGATGGCACCACGCCTATCAGGAGGGCCATCACAGGGAGAAAGCGTCCCCTGTGAATGAGCTCTCTGGGATGGTACGTTTGTGCCAAACAGAAACTGTTGTGTTTGCTTCCCCTACTCAACAGGCACTCAGGAATGCTCCTAAGTGCAGCCCCTCGATGGATGTGCACCTGGGCTTGCAGAGTTTGCAAGACTGGCTTCTGACCATCTGTGTGAAGAACAGGCTATAGCAACTGCCCTCAGCTAGAGACTGCAGTCAGGGTGGAAAGGACACTGGCAGGTGTCTCTGGCTCAGAGGTTCAAAGAGACAGCCAGGTGGATGGTCCTTCTTCAAGGGGAGCATTCTCTGCCCACAGGTGAGCAGAAGCTTCCATGTGCTCATGTGGGGGTGAGGGGCATGGCCCCGGCAGCGCTTCCATCTGCTCATCACCCGCCTCCCCCTGGGGACCCATCTCTGCAGCCCTGCCTCCCAGAGCTAAGGAGAGCAAGAGCGCAGGAGAGCATGGGACTAGCGGCACCTCTGCTGGTTTCCACTCAGCCCCTGCGGTGGCCAGAGGGCCTTGCAGTGGGGTCTTCCTCTCTCCAGGGTTCCCTGGATACCCCAGCCTGGAAAGACAACCTTTCGGGGATGCCCAAACACCCTCGGGTCTTCCAGGAGCTACAGGGCATGATGTGCTGGAAAACAGGTGCCCTCAGAACATACTCCACTCTCCCCGCCCCCTCATGACTCTGGGTGTTGAGAATTTGATTCCAACTTTTAGATGTAACTATAACAGACAGGAGTTTGTCATAAGTGAGATTTTTTTTAAAAATCCTCATTTATGGTACAAAGGAATAATTCAGAAGCTCTAAGGAAGGGGTGACATTTGCCATTTGTTTTCAGTAAATGAAATAGTCATTACAGTATTCCCCTGATCCACGGGGCTGCCTAACCTGCAGGTAGTACTGAACTCTGTATAGACTATGTTTACTCCTATCCTATACATGGTACTCATGATAAAGTTTAATTTATAAATTAATCAAGAAAAAGATAAGCAATCGCTAATAATAAAATAGAACAATTATGACAATATACTATAGTCAAATTTCCAGCATTGCCACTCTTGTACTTGGGGACCATTGTTAAATGAGATAAGTTTCATTTGACTGCAGTGATCTGATAACACGAACGACTACAAAGTGACTAATGTGTAGGTAGTATATACAGGATGGATACACTGGACAAAGGGATGAGTCTTGTCCTGGATGGGACAAAGTGGATGGCATGAGATTTCATTGCACTTCTCAGAAAGGTGTACAATTAAAATTTTATGAGTTGCTTCTTTCTGAAATTTTCCATTTAATATTTTTGGATCCTGGCTGACTATGGGTAAGGTGAAGCTGCAGAATGCAAAACCACAGGAGGAGCGTTCTCACTGCTGCTCTGTGCTGAAGTTAGCAAATGGAACCTGCAAGAAATGAGGACTGGCTCCGGAAAGCACTTTAAACACTTTTAAAGATTCGGTTTTCTAATCATTCACAAATGAATGACATTGGTCACAGCTCCAGGGACTCTGATCACCAAAGTTACAAACAACCAACAAAACTACAAGCCCGGCCCAGCAGGGCCCCTTGTTCTCCTCTGAAAACACCTGTCTTACTGCCAGTGTGCATTCCTGTTTGTTCTCTCGGTCTTCCTGCTTCCCTGTCCCCAACCTTAGCCTTCCTGCTTCTTCCTGTCCCAGATGGGCCAGCCAAGAGCTGGCTCCCTGAGGACGCCACCTCAGCCATCTGCCTCCTGGTCCTCCGCTCACCACTGTCTCCTGGTACCATTCCCTCACAGATCCTGAAGCTCTAGATGCCCACATGCACCTGCACCTCCCGGAGCCTGCATGGCCAGAGATGGAGCAGCCACTGCTGTGCACAACAGGACGTCCCAGTGTTGAGACATGGGTGACAAGCGTTGGGGACTCAGCTCTGCTGGTGGGGCTCGCTCACCTGTATCCAGCCAGAATGTTCATGAGCGTGGATTTCCCAGCCCCAGAGGGCCCCATGATGGCCACCAACTCTCCACTGTTGAACTTCCCAGAGATGCCTTTCAGAAGGGTCTTGTATCCTGCAAAAAGCAGACTGTGTTCATTTCTGTCACAGGACTCCTGGCGTCGTGCATGCAAAGGCATGAGCAGCTTGCCTGCACAGCTGAGGTCAGCGGTGCGCTTCTCATGCACGGGGTAACACACCGTGGCCCAGGCTGGAAAACGGACCTCGAGCCGTCTCTATGCCTGGTCTACCTCCCCGACTGCTAAATGAAGCTAACAACAGTGGTAACAGCCACCAGCACATGCCTGATGCTCCAGGGTTTGCAAAGCATACTTTCCCCTCCATTGTCCCACCTCTGAGGTCCACAGTCCCCCTCAGGGCCAGGTCCACACTCCCCCTCAGAGCCTGCCCCGCGAGGCACAGGGCCCGGCTCCCTCCTGCCTCACAAAGGTCCCACGTGCCTGTGTTAATTCAACAATCCACTCAGCATTTCATTTACAAGCTATTTATATTTTATAAAAGTATGAATTATTTAGATACAACTTATTTATAAATAGTTGTTTTATAATTAATCAATACATTATTAATTCCTTAATTAATAATTGAAAGAGCATCCCATTAGGCAACCACTTCAAATGGCTTTTGGTATCTCTGCCGAGGCCCCCATCCAGGAGCTTCATAAGAGGGAAGCTACAAGTCCCAGAAAAGCCACACGGCTCATTCCTCAGGTGGACGGCTGGAATGCGCCTCAAAGGGTCAAACACTGGACTCACAGGTCGGGGCCCCAAAGGACACGTTCTCACTGCAGCATCAGATCCGGACGCACCCTCGCATGGCCGAGAGCCCTGTGTGAGGGGCTTGTGAGGCGGACTCGCCGGGCGCTTGCTGTCCATCATCAGGCTTTGCACAATGACACCCCCAGAGCCCCGCCCGGGGGTTCCTCCCTGCTGCCTTCCTGCCTTTCACAGCTGGACACTAAACATGCTGTCACCAAGTGCCACCTTAATGTAGACAGGGAGGCCCTGAGGCCTGTGTAGTGAGGCACAGAGAAGCGGAAGTGAGTCGCTGTAGCACTGCCTCTCTGGCTCATTATGGAGGGGACGGCAGCCGCCCCAGGAGGCCTGCGAGTCTTCCAGCAGGGAGAGCCGAGGGGCCAGGGGAGGGGCAGGGGAACTGGAGCTGCGCGGGGACCACCCTCTAGGAGGACAGGCCAGCCCACACCAGCACTGGGGAGGGAGGGAGACCAGCTAGGGCAGTGCGGGGAGCCCAGGACACCGGCTTCAGCTCAGCGCCACCTTCCTGCACGAGGTCATGATCCCAGCATAGCAGCTCAGCAGACGGAGCGCTGGGAGAGGTGTGCTCCCACGGGACCTGCGTGACATCATCCAGGGAGCACTAAATGCCAGGCATTGCCGTCTCCCATCTCTCTGGTGTGGGGTTGAGGTTACTCCCGGGCAAAGCTTCCTTGAGGCTCTCTCTTCTAGCAGCTGAGTAGTCCCCAGCTGGGCCCTGCAGGCCAGAAGCTGCCTGAGCATGCAGGCAGGTCGCTGGGAAGACCTCCAGCCCTGTGGAGCCCAAGTGCAATCTACACGTGGTCATGTGCCCCTGCGGCAGCCCTCTACCTTGGGGCTCTGAGAGACCTGTTCCCAGGCCCCAGGCAGGGTCCATCTGCCCACTTGGGCACAGTCTCAGGGCCCTCTGCTTCAACAGTGCCTGGGGCTGGCCCTCAGCCTGGGCTCCATGCTGGGGCACCAGATGACATTACTGGCGGGAGGAAGTTCACATGGGCTGTGATGTCCACAGCCAGAGGCCAGGAGCAGGATGGGGCGGAGAGATGCGGAACATCCAGCCTGTTCATGGGAAAGGCAGGCAGGGGCACAGATAGTGGCCCGGCCATCGAGAGCCACCTACTGGAGTTCCAGGCCTGACCACAGTGAACCGAGAACCTTGACACAATCAGCCGGCAGCTCGCCCTCAGGGAGGGATGTGGCCCAGGGTAAAGGGGCACGGGTCACTGCTGGGGCACAGGGTGCTCTTGTAGAATTGCACTGGGTCCAGCTGGGGACCACCACCCTGGGGTCTGCCAGCATCTGGTGGTGGAATCTGCTCTCTCTTTCTCTCTCCCTCTTTCTCTTTCCCTCCCTCTCTCTGTTCCTCTCTCCCTGGTCTTCTGTCCTTCTCTCTTCTCTCTTCCTCTTGTCTCTGAGAAGCAGAAGCCTCCCTCCATCTTTGGAGACACACACATTGCTGGGTAGCGGCAGCTGGTGGCACGTTTGTCCCCATGCAATGACACTGGACACGGAGACGAGGTTTTCCTTCGTTCCACCTTTGGTATGAATTACGTTTATATCATCGGCAATTTGGAGAGCGGCCAGATCCTGGATTTCAATGATCATGAGAAAAGAAGAGGGCGTTGAGGAAGGTGTATTATCTGTTATTCCTTCAGGGAGGCTGCTTTCCTAGGGCTGGCCAGCCTCCACGAGGGCCCGGCCTCAGCCCAGGCACCCGACCCTGCTCCTACACACACTAGATTCTGCTCCCAGCTCTATCACTGTCCTTGGAGGTGCTGAGGATGCCAGACTCGTTTGGATGTGACCAGACTGACTTCTTCATCACCAGGTCCTGAGCCTGGAGCTGTGCCTGGCACATATGGCTACTAAATAGGTGTCTGTGGAGCTCAGAGCAGAAGGTGGGCCCTTGGCACGGTGAACCCAGAGCCACAGCCAGTGTCGAAGGCATCGTCTCTCATTCCTCCTAGCAGGGCAGACCCTTCAGGATGGGAGGCAGCAAGAAGGGCCTGGGGCTCTGCAGGTCCAGCTGCCTGCTCAGGACCACATGACGAAGGGCAGGGACTCCCTAGAAGCCCTGCAGCTTCACTCCTGGGTGAGTGGATGCACGGAGTCTCAAGCAGAGCCTGGGGTTGTGGGTTTCCACATAGAGGAAGGCATTTTTTTCCCCCAAAAGAAAATTATTTCCTTCCTTCGCCCATGCAAACAAACAGACAAGGATCAAGGGCTCTTCCTTTTCAGATGGGCAACTGCCTCCCACCACCACCCCAGCCTTGAGCCTCTGGGACAGGATAAGCTGGTTCTAGGCCAGGTGGATTTCAGGAAGCCTGGGGAGCGGAAGGCGTCCACTGTTTCCATTTCCGACGTTAGCTGCAGACTTTACAGGGAGAAACACAACCCGTGCACACCTACAAAGATTCAGGGCACAGAGCCTTGTAACTTGGGGTGGGGTTCTCCCCATTTTGTAAATGCAGCCTGCAAGGTGTCACAGAACAGGGGCACTGGGCTCCCTCACTCAGGGCTGGGTGGTGCCAGCTCCTCATTCTGTTTATGCCTCACAGCAAGTAGAGAACTATACTCTCCATGTAGTGCAGACAACTTTCAAGGTCTCAGAGAGGGCTGAGTGTCCAAGGCAGCACAACAGGTCAGCACGGCAGCCAAGACTCCAACCACTTCAGCCAACCCCAGGGGACTCTTTACACTCAGGACCACAAGGGACTTGGTCAGCCTCTGCAGAGCAGTTTCTGGGTCCCCACAGCCACCTCCCCGCTCCCTCTCCTGCGAGCAGGCTTGTTTCCACTAGGTCACAGCTCAGGACTGTGCACCCAGTCTGCTGTTGTAACATAATTAACGGAGGACAGGAAGAAGTCACGTGTATTTCCCCAGAAAGAACCCCTGAGTGTGGGATGGCATATTCTGAAATTGAGAGGCCAAAGAAACCCCAAGGCCTCTAAGCTCTTCCCTCTCCAGTGGACCTCCGGCTCCCATCTTTCACCACAAAATAGCCCCCATTAGAATCAGGATTCCTGCCAGGCTGTGGAAGGGTCTCGTGCCCCTTGGGGAGGACGGGCCCTGTTGATGTAAAGGACCATGCTCGCCAGTGCTACTCACAAAACCGCGCTGCAAGGCTCACCAGCAGCCTGGGCGGAAAACCAGGCATTGCCGAGCCCCCTGGGAGCCATTAGGCCCCGATCCTGGCTACCTTCAGGAATAATAAGCAAGTGACTACCCCACTCAGGTCGCATCTAATAAGCCGCGGAGTTGGGGAGGGCTGCGGTTTCTCGAGCGCCCTGGGAGATCAGCCGTCGGGCCGTTTCCCAGATGCCAACAGAGGTGAGCATCTCCTGTGCCTGGCGCTGGAGCCAGGTGAAGTGGTGCCCTCGGAGAAGCAGGCCATTGCTCTGTGACTGTGTAAACCCAAATGCCACACCAAGAGCTCAGGGTCCTGAGTGTGTCATAACATAACTGGATAAACAACGGGGACAGTCACCCTGTCCAGAGCTCTGCCAGCAGAACAGCTTCACCACCACCACCTCTGCATGCACCAGCAACCGCAGAGGTGGCCGGGACAGGGGGAACGTTCCTCCTCCAGCCTCAGGGCGAGAAGGTACATCCCCGCACATGCAGAAAGGCTCAGGCTTTCGGCAGACATAGAGAAAGGGGGGTGCGGGGAGGGAAACGCTGGAGCAGCCCTTGTCTCCCTCTTATGCACCTGTCGCCGTGTGCACCTGTCAGCCAGGGCATCTGAGATGGACTCTTAAGTCCTGCCCTGCCGTTTTCTCCACAAGGGACATTCTTTCCCATGGGAGGTGACCAAGCAGACGGTCCTGGCCCCACTCCTATCAATCCACATCCCCGAGGTCATTTTCCAGCTACAAAATCAAACCCCACCAGCCCCCCTCAGCACACAGGTGTATCTGAAATCCCCTGACAAATGCCCTCCTGCCCAGGAAACACGCTGCCACTGTGACCCACCATGCCACCTCTAGGGGTGGGCTGGGGGTGGGCTTACTCTCCTACGAGACAGTTGTCTAGATTTCGGAAGGGAAGAGGAGGACGGCCATGGAGAGAGCTGGCCGCTCCCTCGGAGCCCGTGAGGGCTGACTCTGCAGGTGCTGTGTGTGGCTGGGGTCTACTCTTTCCTTCCTGCCCCTTGGCTCCTCCCAGAAGCTGGGGCTGTGCTGTGTGAGCAATCGAGAGGGGAAATCACAACTTATCTGCTTCCCTGTGCAGCCCAGCCCCACTGCATGGTGAGCAGAGACCAGGGCAGGGATTGTGGGTTCACAGCGTCCTGGCCACCTGGCTCCTTGGCCGCCTAAGGACACTGCCATGCAGAGACCAGGCCTGCTCTGCCCCTGCGAAGACAGTTCAGAAGTCCTGGTGAGCCCTGGAACGTCACTCCGCAAAACCACAGCTGAACTACTCAGCGGGAACCCAGGGAGGAATGCATGGTCCTCGGTTGCTGGCCCTCAGGTCATGCTGCACAGGCGGCCAGGCCCAGGAGGGACAGCACTGCCCACATCCTATCACCTCCTTCAGATGAGTGCAGGGCCCAGCACAGCCGCCACCCAGCCAGGTGGCCTGGGCTGGGTCCCAGTCCCCACTGTGGGGCTGACAGCACCTGCTCTACGGCATTAAGGCCATGTCACCAGCTCTGCCCTGGGGGCCACCAAGCCTCCTGGCGTGAGCACTGCCAAGACTTGCTGTTGGTGGACCCATGCCCTCCTGAGCCTGGCCCTCACCACACCTGGACTGGCGTGTGGAAGGTAGCATGGCCAGGGGCCAACAGGGAAGAGGAGAGACCCAGGCGAACATGGAGCACCGCACGCGGCAGCCACCGCCCGCCCCGGAGTCCCCCAGCCTTCCTTCAGCCCTCGTGGCCTCTCCCTTTGACCTCTCGCCCCACTTTCCCCTTCCCCCATCCAAAGCGGGAGCTAACTCTGGACCCCACACCTCAGCTTCTTCCTAAGCCTGTGGCCTGCGCAGCATCAGAGCAAATGCCACTCACTGGTCTCAGGGCCACCATGACAAGGCTTGTGTCCTCTAGACCAGGACTCTGCATGCTTTTCTGTGAAGGGCTGGGTCAGAAACATTTCAGCCTCTGTGGACACTCTGTTACAGCCACTCAATTTTGTGGTTATGCCTCAAATACAGCCACAGGTACAAGAATGGGTGTGCCCACATTGCAATAAAGCCTTATTTACACAACTAGGCACAGGACACATGGGTC
Source organism: Geosciurus inauris (assembly GCA_004024805.1). Lineage (NCBI taxonomy): Eukaryota > Metazoa > Chordata > Mammalia > Rodentia > Sciuridae > Geosciurus > Geosciurus inauris. Next base: position 40,034 of record PVHX01008443.1, on the reverse strand, counting down.
CCCAGGCCCAGAACTTTGGAGCTGGGTTTGGCCCGGCCTCAGCAGCATCAGGGAATGTGACTCCTACCAAGTCCTATCTCTCAGGAGGGACATCTGCATGGTTGAGGAAGAACTAGATAAGGACAGTGCAGGTCGCTTCTTGGGGCAAGAAGGAAGTGGGGCCTGGGAGAAGGTGGCTGGAGTCTGCAGGACGTGGACTCCAATGCAGCGGCTTGGTCCACGTGGTTCTCTGGAGTTAGCTTCCCAGTCGCCCCTAGCACAGGGATGACAGCTTCTTGATGCTTCAGCTGATAAGTGAGGTTGCAGGGCCTCTATTCTCCCCGCCACCCAGACTTTCCAGGGCACCACCTGACCCAGGAGTAAAGCTGCTGCCAGGGACACAGCCCCTGGAGCCACCTGTGGGCAACTGCCCTCAGAGTGGCTGCTAGCAGGTGTCCACTCCCAGGAAGCCAGAGGAAAGGCGGACTCCAGGTCCATTCTCTTCCAAAGGTGTTCTAGCCCATGTCTCCGAAACCCAACCAGGTACTCCAGGAACATATTCAAGGCAACCATCAATGGCAAGTCCACTTTCCAGGCTTTGGGGATCAAGTGGAGGAGACCTCTAGGTAGAGGAAGGATGGCAGAAAGAGGAAGGAGGAGGGAGGAATAGAGGGAGGGAAGCTGGGATGGAGGGAGGGGTGGAGGGAGGGTGAGTGGAGGGATGGCAGGGGGTATGGGGGGGTGGCAGAGCAATTAGTGGAGGGATGGGTGGAGGGATGGTGCTGGGAAGAGGGGATGGAGGGATGGAGGGAGGGATAGATGGAGATAGTGGAGGGGTGAGCAGAGGGCTATTCTGTTTCTGTGTTGGGCAGAACAAATGTCCCCTCCCCAAATCCTTGGCACCTGTGAGCAGGTCACCTGCCTTACGAGGCAGAAAGGACTCTGCAGATGGACCTGAGAGTGCTGAGAGGGAGACTGTCCTGTACCGTCCGGGCGGCTCCATGCCATCACAAAGGTCTTTGGAAGGGAAAGAGGAAGAGGAGTGAAAGAGGTAGGGGAGATCTGGCGTGGGAGCAGAGGTCAGGGGTGGCTGTGAAGGTGGGGAAGAGCCCTGGAGCCAGGGAGGGAAGGGCCTCTGCAGGAGGGAAGTGGCTTCTGCCCTGAGCCCAGGGACCAGCAGCCCTGCTGACCCCTAGGTTTAGAGGTCTGGTCTCTAGAGCTCTAAGATAGTCACCAAGCCTGCAGGAAGTCATTACGGCAGCCACAGGAAATATGCTCACAGCCTGCCCACACCGGCTCACGCACCTGCCCGCCTCCTAGTACCTCTGAGGAACCCACTTCCCTTTGAAGACCCCTGTCCTTCCTCCCATGCAAACATTAAGTAAAGGCTGCTCTTTTTAGCCAGTGAACCCCTAGGGGAGTGTGATGTGCCACCCCTGATGCTGAGCAGGAGGCCCTGCTGTTCCAGAAGAGAGGAGAGCTGCTGTCCTGTCTCTGCCACGGGTGCTTCTTCAACCCAGGTCATTCTTGCACTTTCCTGTGTAGACCCTGGGGCACCAAATCTGACTGGAGTTCATCCTCAGTGTAGATGGTCCCTGCTGAGGCTCAAACAACAGGGTAAGATCTGCACTCTTAACAACTGTCCTTAGAGTTCCCAAGGGGAACCTGGGGAGAAACCAGCAAAAATATGGGAGTCCAAGGTAGCAGGGGCCCCCCTTCCAGGCATGATCACAAGGAGTGGGGGGCTTTGAATATACCCTCTCCTCCTTTGGGCCTCCATCCCTCCCAGAATGGCTTCCTGCACTAGGATTCACTAGGCACGAGTCATGTATGGCTGGAATTTCTTTGGAAGCTGAGGGTAATTCCAGGTTTCCTACATAGACCTCCCAAGGGTCCTCACAGATGGCTAGGGATGGGTAAGCCCGTGGGTACATCTGATGCTTGTGCAAATTGTGATTTTATTGAGGCCAGGCCCAACTTCATCACACAGAGTGGACCAAATTTCTCTGATTGGAAGCAGGTCTTCATTTCACATAGATGTTTTTCAGTTGGCTCTAAACAAAGACCACTAAAAAGATACATATGTGTCCTAAGCAAATTATAAAGAGGTGATAAACAGAGATCACTATTTTTAAATGAATGTGCATCTTTAATTTTTTTTAATGGCAAAATCCTGCACGACATGTTCACAGAATTCTGGAACAAGGCATTTCCTGGCTCTGCCAGGCAGGACCCACCAAACCTCACCTGGTTGTTCCTCCTTCCACACACATTGGGGACCCTGGCCAGGGTGCGAGGAACTGTTTTCTACTGACCCTTCATTTCTTTGTCACAAGGTAGAGATCACGGCCAGATAGTCCCACCCTCCAAATGAAACCTAGTGCCACATCCTGGGATGTGGGAGTCACAGCAGTCAGGGATTGTCTGGTCTGGTTAGCACCGAGATACTCCTGACCACTCCCAAGGACTGACACTGGCAGCGGCCAGTCGGTTGCATGGTGGGAGAGGGCATCTGCGTGGCGCAGGGGCTGTTGGGTAGCTCAGGAGAGTTATCACCACCCATGTCTCCCATGCACGCAAGGGGTGCCCCTTTAGAGTCACAGGGCAGAGCCTGGGTCGGCCCCCAGGTGTGCTCTCCGTCTGTCTTAGTAACTTCTTTCTCACTCGTTTTGAGGGACACCTGTCTGAACTTGGGGCTGGTGCTTTGCTGTCACCATGGAGGGGGACTCTGGACTGCATTGCAGTGGCCAGTCTAATCAAGTCCTACAGTGGGTGACATTCCTCTGCCTCTAATTTAAACACATCTTGACCTCCGCCACCCTGCGCCCACTGAGGGAGGCAGCAAGCACAACAGAGATGCGGCCAGGCCTGACCCTCCCTGTGCTGTCTTTTCCCAGAGTGGCTCTGGGCCTGTCCCAGCAGCCCCAGCGGCAAGCTTCATGAGACAGAGCAGGGCACCCAGCACAGCCAGTCCCACCTGATACCAGCTCTAGGCACAGGTCTACGGATGCTGTGTTTGTGGCCACCGGTCCTATGTCTCTTTAGCAAGGGCCAGTGGGCAACAGGGAGACCTCAGACCAGAGGCAGAGTGTGAAGCGGTCACTCCTGAAGACCCCCTGGCAGTCTCCCTGGAATTCTCCAACAGCCCAGTGGCACCATGGCCTAGCTGATTCTGGTGGCCCCCAAAGTGTCCCATTCTTGTCTCTAGCATTCCACCTGTAATTAGCTGTGTGACCTTGAACAAGTTCCTTTGGTTTTCAGAACTGTTTTCCTCATCTGCTAAGGAGTGTGAAGCCAGCGCTGAACCTGGGGCGCCTGCTGGACAGGTCTGAAGCACTTCACGTGGAGCCTGGTCACAGAGGGTGCTCAGCAAGTGACGGCGGCGTGGTAGCTGGAGTCACGATTACAAACAAAATGTGACACCAGAGGCACACTGGAAAATACAAGTGATGGATAACGAGGGCCAAAGGTCCCTCTTCATCCAGGCGGCAACAGATGGACACGTCCATGGGAACGGAGGATCCTGGCGTGCCCAGAGCGCATGCAGCATGTGAGCTCCCACCAGGAGCCCTGGCCCGAGGGCAGACATTCTGGATCTAACTGCTTTCCCGCGAAGCCATTCCTGGGACACTCTTGCCTCCCCGGGTGCTGCTCTGTGTACAGGGCTGTTGATTTCTGGGAAGAACCTTGTCCCCATGCCCCAGAGCTGACCTGCACCTGTTGTATCCAAGATAACCAGCCTCTCTGTGGGCCAGTGCCCTGCAAGAATGCAAAGGGGATGTTGCCTGTGAGGTTGCCCAGCTCACTGGACAATAAGATTGTCAAATGACCTCCCATACCACACGCACCCGCCTCTGAAACCCGCACGGCAGTGCCTGGTTCCCCACTCGAGGCAGGACACGTTTGGGATGCCTGTGTCAGCGGGGCGAGCTGAACTGCAGGCTCCCTCTGCTCCCCGGGGAGACCTGAAAGGGCTCCTGGTCAGAGCAGACTGTCTGGTTCGTCAGATCTTTCACCTCCACTCCACGAATGACCTCAGGGCCAACAGGACAAGGTCCACTTTCCTTCTTGCCATCCCAGCTTCTCCCCAGTGCCCGGGCACTTGGCCTCAGTTTGTCTCATCATGGAACACTTCTTGTTTTTGCACTTTCTGAAATCAAAAGGAGCTTTGGAGCCAACAGCAGAAACGAGGTTTGGGATGTCGGGTTTAAAGACACCAAAATAGACCTAAGGTACCAGGAAGGCTTCTCAGTCACAGGGAGAAAGAGCTGAATGAAGACATTGGCACTTGTGCCCAAATGTGCAGAGGACAGCTGGCCCATCTGCCACCCTCGGCTAGTCTTGGGGCAGGAGGTTCACCCTAACACGGCAGAAGGGCTGACTCGGTTTGTCAGCCTGACAGTCCACTGGGCGTGCAGCCGCTGCCTGCTCTGGAGGCCGACTGGGTGCCAGAGTAGCAGGCTCTGTGCCCTGTCCCCGGGCACCACTTCAGTGGACCTGCGGTGACCTGCTGGCCACAGCTCTGGGCTGCTCTTTCATCTTCTTCCTCAGAGCCTGCTGGGATTCGGCCCCCTGGCTCAGTGGTCTCCTGTGATCAGCATCCCCTGCCCCCCACTCGTCTGTCTATCCTTCCATCTGTCTCCTGTCCTCTCCCTGCCCATTCCTCTCCCTTCTTGGCTTCCTGGTCTCCTCGGATTCACTGCTGAGCGGAAGCCCCTTTCCCTCTTTCTCCCTGCTTGGGTCCAGGTATTTTGAGTAGTGCTGGGAACACACCAGCATCCCAGCACAGATGGAACGGCCACATCAGTGAGCACCTGGGAAGAGTGTCCAGTCCCTTAGGCCCCCAGGTCAGGCAGCCTCCTCGCCTCCGTCCCCGACAGCAGCAGCTGGCCAGTCCACTTCACACCCCTCTCCCCAAAGAACACAGGGCTCCTCACCTGTCCTGCTGACAAGGGGTAGAGTGATGTCACCAGTGGGCAGCTTCCCTCAGCTTCTAAGCTTCTGTGCCCCCGTGAGGGGTCCTTGCCTGGGGCCCACAGGCACCTTGACACCCGTGCCTTCCACAGTAGCGGCCCTGCCTCTGGTCTTTATCCTTCCCACCCTCTGACGCAGCGCTTGGCAGCCCCTGGATCTCTGCTGGAGAACCGTGCTCAGATCCAGGGCAGGAGGCGTGTGGCTGGGGAACTGTCTTGGTCTCACCAGGAGCTGCAAGGCTGATGTCTGGCTACCTCCATCTCCCTGGGCCGACGTGGCATCCAGGTGTCTGGCACTCGGACGGCATGCTGGGACTTGAGGGGCTCTGCTGGACGTCTCTCCAAGACCCCCTCCCCAGCGGTTCCCAGACCTTACTCACCCCAGCCCCACTTGGCTTCGACGATGCTGGGGAGATGACTTCCTTGAGGCCTCCTGAAACCTGTCACCAAGGCAGGGTTAAAACCCAGGTGGCAAACCTTAAAACCCAGAAGGGCCCCAGCAGAGCCCATGAGGAGCAGGTGGGTGCCGGGAAAGTGGAAAGGGACTGTCTGGCAAGAGGAGGGTGGTGTCCTTGTCCTTCCAGGCACCCCATCTGTGAACAGGGGTTTGCCGCTGGACACACTGAGAAGCTGAAGAACATCAGAGCTATGCCCTGGGAAAGGACAACGCAGTGCACCACCAGCAAGAAGCCACAGACCCCCGGGAAGGGCCGCAGGTGAGATGCTCAGCAGGCAACAGGACAGCAGCTAAGCTGTGACCCGTCAGGCTGGGGACACACAGCACACCCAGCACGGGCCAAGCTCAGGCCCCTCTGTGCACTCAGGTTCCCAGTCCCACGAGGCTGATTCTCTCAGTACCTGCACATGTGGACCAAGAGGAACCCAACTCCTGTTCATGAGAGCAATGCTCTAGGATGGTAAATTAGGGTATTTCCAGTCCCAAATCCAAACTCGGAAAGAGAAAGCAAAGCAACCGGAAATCCAGCACATGTGACCGCAGGTGCAGCAGCTCAGCAGAGCTCCTGGAGGTAGGACGTGGCTGAGGACCAGCAGGCTCCTGAGCTCCCCCTCAGGAGTTATGTGAATGCGATTCTCCCAACAGAAGATGGCAGCCAGCAGGTCCCCTGGTCCAGGCACCCCCAGGGCAGGAGGTGTCCTGACAAGCCCTCATACATGCAAGGCACCTCCGAGAAGCTTTCTGGGGACGGGGTGGCAGTAACCACTTGGAGGACCACTCTATGTCTACCCTCATGCTGGGGAGGGTGCTGCCCAGGGGAGGGTGCTGCTTAGGCACTTCCACCCCACTTCGTGGCCTCCCTTCTTGCTCTGGACCAGGTAGGTGTGCTGCGACACCACATCCCAGTGACGCTGTGCCTGCCTTGTAAGACACAGTGACCGCAAGCACCGCACAGGAGACCTGCTCACTCCCTGAGGTCTGGTGTGGCCGCCTGGCACCACCGGGGCTCCACAAACTGCGGGTGGATTCTGAGCATCTCCTGGCGCTCTCTGCCTGGGGCTCCATTAACCGCCTCCTGGACTGAGTCTCTAAGCTGCAGCCTGGGGCTGGAGGCCGTCCTTCCACAGCCGGGCCCTCCCAGACCTCTCTCACCACCCCGGCCTCAACATTCCCTCGCCTCTCCCATCTGGTCAGGGTCCCCCAACATGCCTTGGCCAGTGCAGTTCACCTCATCCTGCAGGTTCTTAGAGCTGCTATGTGGCCTGAGGGAGTTAATGAACTTGATTGACTGTGTGACTGGCTATGGTTCAAATCCTGTATCTAGTCCTTACAGATCCTGGGGTTGGGGTAACTCCATGTGGCTGAGCTGTTCCCTCCTCTGTAAACTGTGGTGACAATACCCCCTCCCTCCTGGGGGGCCGGGAAGACAACGAGAGGCGGATCTTGGAGCACCTGGCACCTGGCTAGGCCCACACACATGCAGACCCTGTCCTGTCCCCACACACCGTGGCCACACCTCCCTCCTCCAAGCTGCCAGGCTGCGGACGCCTACTTGTTCAGTTTGCCCAACACCCTGTCACACTGTCACCAGAGTCAGGACAGCAAGTCCTGGAGGCAATGAATCCCACTTCCCTCCCGGGCAGGTGACAGAGTTCCTGCACCCCAGAAAAGAACAACCACAGGGCAGCAGGGGCTGTGGTCAGGATGAGACGAGCGGGGCCTCAGGGCTGAGGACAGGCTACGGGTGCACGGTGATCACCCTGGGTCAACACCCTGCTTTTCTCGCTGGGAACACAGCTCCACTCTGCTACGATTCCCCTCAGGTCTGGGGGGCTTAGTGCCTCCGGGGTGCAGAGCGAGTCTCACATATGCTGCAGGTGCAGCCCTGGCCCCTGTCCAAGCCAGCCATGGAGCAAGCAGGGAGAAGCCCAATGTCCAGAGACTCCACAGCCTGTGTTACCTTCGGTTCAGTGAGAGTGACTGATGGCACCATGTGAGTGAGCTGGCCCAGCAGTGGTCCCTCCCACGCGGGCTAACCATGTGTGCGAAGATCAGCAGTGGCCACAGGGCAAGTCGGGGCTGGCCTGCGGAGGAGGTGGACGTTCCTGGGAGGCCCCGTGCCGCCGTCACACGCACCTCTGGCCCAGGCTGCAGCGTGCTCCTGGGTGCGGGAGCAGCACTGAGCACTTGCCCCCAGGAGCCCAGGCCCTCCTCCGTGGGCACCACAGGACAGATTACAGACGCAGGCAGGGCACAGCGGCCTGAGCCCACTCTGACCCAGTTATGAGGCCTCCAAATGTGGCGGGGGACCAAGGTCCCCGAGGCTCCCACTCAGCCCCAGGCTCCTGCCTGCCCCAGGAACACAGCATCCGGGGTAGCACCTGGCTCAGGAGCCTGCGAGGACCAGCTGGGAGGGCGGTGCAGCTGCTCTTCAGTCCCGTCTCCTGTGGGCCTTGGGGGCCCAGACCCAGTGCCCAGGTCTCTCACAGCAACGCATCACACGAGTCCTATCCTCCCGCAAGGGCTCTCTGTCCCGCCTGCTGCTTCCCCCAGTTCCACCTCTTGTTTTGCTTTACGGTTACAAAGGGAGCGGTGACGGGAGCGGTGACGGGAGTGGTGACGGGTAGCAGCCATGCTCCATGGCCTGCAGTGTGTCCCCGCCGCTCCACAGCCGGCTCACGTCTCTCAGTGAACCTCCTCACGTGACTCCTTCTCCCCACAAGCTACAGGACACACTTTGAAACGCCTGTTTCACAGACAGAAAGCGAGGACGGGAACCCTGAAGTGTCCCCCAGGGCCTTGCGAGTAGTCGGGACCAGGACCTGGCCTGCGGTCAGGCTCTGGAGTCCACGACGCATTCTCTAAAGCGGGTCATGATGGTGAGTGTGAGGAAGGGAAGGCAGGGAGAGTGTGCTGCCACCTGGCCTGGGGACACAGCCTCAGCCACCTCCGCAGCCTGGCACCCTAGGGGCCTCGGGCACCCACAGCCACCCACATGCCACCGCTATCTGGAATCCTTTTACTCTCTTGCTTTTCTCCCTCCTGAACCGCACTGGCAACCCCTTAAAGAAGGCTGTGTGTGACGCTGGGGACGGACCCCAGGGTCTGGCATACGGGAGGCAAGCGCTGTGCCTGGCCCTGTCCTGCCCTGGGCCGAAGAGGACCTGAGGTAACGGTGCACCGTGGACCCCAGGGGCTGCTGGCTTCCACTCAGCAGGACTTTCCTCACGAGCCCCTTCTCATTGACGCCGTGACTGTGTGTCTACTCTTGTCTTGGTTCTAGGACGTCCCACGTGGCACTGACCAGGGTCCCTGGCTCACTCTCCGTGGACAGCATGTGGGTGGCATCTGGTCCGCCTGCTGCAGAACGTAGTGTCACGGGTGGCCGTGGCGGTGCTGGGTCAGAGGCACACACCTTCAGCGTGCCTTGGCGGGGCCCCAGGTGTCTGAGGTGACCCAGCCCTGTGCCTCCCACCAGCAGGGCACGGCCTGCTCCACACCCTCGCTCAGCTCTAGTTGCCTCTCATTCCAAACGTCCTTCCCCCATGCCGATCCATTCTTTTCTCGCATTGATTTCCCAGGCCACCACAACAAAACACCATTCAATCTGTTGACTGAAACATGAATGTACCCTCCAACAGTCCTGAGCACCAGAAGTCCTCAATCGAGGTGTCAGGGCCGCAGGAGCCTCCCTGCACCTCAGCCCTGGAAGGCTGCAGGTGCTCCTGGACTTGTGGCTGCATCCCTCCAGTCTCTGCCTCCATCTTCTCATGTCTGTCTTCCCCCTGTGTCTGGGTCACCTTCCTTTTCTCTTCTTATGTCAAATCTTACCTTGGAGTTTTCGTCTACCGGAACCCAGGACGGTCTCGTCTTGGCATTCTTAAGTTGATTACATCTCTCTGCACATCAACTTGCAGGTCCTGGGGGCTGGGACAGACCCTTGTTGGGGTGGGGGGGGCTCATTCAACCCTCATTATCATCATTCTGGCCCAAGATCTTCATTCAAATTGTTGCAAAATATGAATGGGTCTACAGTCGCCGGGTGGTACCATGAGGACGCCGGCAGGGTGGCTTCTCTGGAAGTCCACTTCCTTCCCTGCCCACCATGGCACTCTGCTCCCTCCATGCCGAATGCCACACCTGGCCTCTCCAGCACTGCCCTGACACCCTCTGTCCTTGGCTGCCCAGGCACTGTGTCAGAGACCCCTGTGCCCAAGTCAGGACCCTAGGCCACACAAGTTATGCATCATTGAGGCCAGACTTGGCAAAAATACTTTGCTTAAAATAATAAAAAATTAAAAATAATAATGAAAAAATTGTTGAATGAAGAAAAGATGCTTTATCCCCATAATGAAAAGAGGAGAAATTTCAAATATTTTTCCCCTAAAAGTTACTCAGTTGACAAAAGGAACAAGTTCACCAAGCAGTGAAAACAAAGTCAACAGAGATTCTCAGAAGTTTATAATAGTTCCATTTTGTACCCCAAACACACACGTCCACTCTGAAGTAGAACAGGTTGTAGTGGCACAGGTCCACGTCATATCAAATGAACAGCCCGTGGCTTCGACTGCGGAACTGCTTTGTCTTTTTTTCGTACTGGGGATTAAACCCGGGGTGCTTTACCACTGAGCCACACCCTAGCCCTTTCTATTATTTATTTTCAGACAGGGTCCTTGCTAAGGCTGGCCTTGAACTTATGGCCGTCCTGCCCCAGCCTCTGGAGTCCCTGGTATTACAGGAGTGTGCCACCCTGCCTGGTATCTTTTCAATTTAAAATAAATCTTTTTTCTTTAACTTATTCTAATCCAGATATAGAAAATTTTTGATGGTAGAAGGTAAATCACCTCATTCAGAATAAAATAAATAAATGCAGATAAGATACAAACTTACACGAAAAAAGAATGAATGTCAAAAGACTGGTTTACTTTAAAAATCTCTCAGTGCTAGTGGGGGCAGTGTGGCTTGGGGGCAGCACTTGGCTGGCACTCACGGGCCCTGGGGTCCATACCCAGCACTGAACATCTGCTTTTGTTAACCTGGACCTTGCTTTCTATGAGCAGACAGGACAACATGGGTCTTCAAGGTCTTCTCCTAGCTTTGAGAAATGCTCTCACTGTTAATATGATCACACATGTGTAGTCACACGACAAGCAGGAACACACACACCGTCACTGTGTCTCACAGTTTCTCTCTCACTCTCTGGAGGCAAATGAAGAAGCAAGTAGAACTCTGGGAGTAGCTCCCTTTACCCCAGTGCAGAAAACCTGCGACTGCAAATCTCTCCCTCAGCCCCTGGAGCAAAGCGGCCGTATTTCTTATTTGTGCACATGGTTGAGATTATTTTGGGAAATAATTATTATCAGGCAAAGTATCAGAACGGTTTTACTGTCCTGCCCGTATCTTAGGTGAAAAATGACCCGATAATGATCCCTTCCGACTGCTGGTGACATTTCCCCTAAAGCAGCTGCTTCTTCCACACCCAGCATCCACAGATGCCCCCCACCCTGTTCCTGCCCTGCGTGTGCATGCTTAGTGACCTCCCTCCCCTTCTTCCTCGCCCCAGCCTGCCCCAAGTGCACTTCCTGCATGCAGTGTCCCTGACCCGCCTGCCTCTCCAGACCCCCTGCAGGGATAGTTCCGAATCCACTCCTGGGATTGATGGAGAAGCAGGCCAAGGTCAAGTGCACTGGGCAGCACCTTTCCTGTCTGCATGTCCACGTGCTCCACACACACATCCTGTCCAGCAAGGGTGGGCCTCGGGAATACCCGAGGAAATGCACTCTACTGCTGGCTGTCCCCAGGGTTTGGCCAGGACCCGCCTGCACCTTCCCGGCCTTGTCTCAGCCTTGAGCTGCTCTCTGCTCTGGCTCTGAGGTGGCTTCCTTCACCTCCTCCCACAAACAGGAACCCAGGCTTCAGTCCTGTTTCTGCTTTGCTGCCTGTCCCTCCCGTGCTCTTCCTGTCTCACAGTGGCCTGGGAGGCCACCTCACCTGCGCTGGAGTGCAGCAAGGCCCATCTTCAAACAAAAGGACCCAGCTTGCCAAGAAGGCTGCATCCTGCAGTACCCAGAAGCATGTCCGGAACAGGGAAGTCTCTTCCTCAGCTTCCCAGTCCTTTTATCTGGACCGAATGCTGAAGTATGAACTTTCTGGCTGCTCGGTCATTTGTGTAACTGCCAATCCCCGACCCAGTGGCTGCCTTATAAGCCAGGCTTGTCCATGGAAAGGCTCGCCCTTCTAAGCAAATGCTCCTTTGAAAACCCTTGTGACCCAGAAGTCTACTCCATCCTGCACACGCGCTGGCACAGTGCACAGGTGTCCAGAATCCCTGGCAGACCCCCAAGGTGCCCCCAGCAAACTCCACCCTCACCCCAGGTGCCCAGCTCCTATGCCGGGCCTGAGCTCCACAGGGCATCCTGGGGCAGAGTTGGCTGAGTGCCTGGGGCGAGCTGAACACTGCCGTCACAGCCGGCTTACTTGGGGTCACAGTGGAGCCCGCCTGCCCCTACTGGGCCTGCCTCCAGCCAAGCCACACTCCCTGCACCTTGACTTCACCTGCAAGCCTGGGCTGCTTTCTGCCCACAGTTGACCTGTGTGGAAATGTCCTTCCCCCATGGTGAGGGTCACTTTCGGCCTTAAGCTGGTGTCTCCCAGGCTTTCTGTGCTGGGGTCGGGTGTCTTGGAAACAGTCCTGCCCTTCAGCAGCAGTGGCAGGAGACCCCACAGCACTGGCGCGTGCTCAGGTCAGGGTGGACTTCCAGGGCCCTGGTGTGAAGATGAAATGACATCCCACCCCTTCCTGGGGCTCAGATTTGAGAAATGAGAAGCTAGACGCCTAGCACCACCAAAACGACCACAGAGGAAACTCCTAGAACCTGGGCCCCTTGCCCAGCTCTCGATTCTGAAGAAGCCACTCCACCAAGGTTGTTACCTGAGTGTTGTGGCCATTTATCTGTAGCAGGTTGCACTGGAGGAGTACACAGTCACCAAAGGAGAAAGCCACTCTGGAGCACGGTCACCCAGGGACACACAAAGGTGAGACGCAGCCGCAGGGGCATTGGGCTGAGCTCTGAAGGCAGCTGCTGGATCTGGCTGGGCTTCACCACCTGCAGCCCTGTGAGCCTGGGCCAGACCTGAGCACCTCCCATCCTCTCCTCGCTCCCTGGGTGGCAGGGAGGCGCACAATGATGAGACATCGAGGACACCATGGCCCCGGGGTTACAAAGTCAGCAAGCACCACCAACCCTGCGCTGGCTCTTCCCCCACGCCCAGAGCCTAGACCGTGCTCTAGGCGTCCTTTGAGAATGACTGCCAAAGGGATCCACCTCGGGCTCTAAGACATCACTGTTAGGTTATTCTATCATGAATAACTTCCTAAGAAGTACAGCTGGTGTTTATTAACACCTCCGGTGGGGCACAGCCTCCTAGGTGTCAAGCTATTTGATCCCACAGGTGGGGATCATCGCCCTTACAACTTCCTTCTGACAGGGGGGGTGAGTAACTCACAGGCTGCCCAGCGAGGCAGAGGTAGAGCCGGGCTCATACCAGACTCCCTGACTCCGGAGCCCATGACCCAGCCGCAGCACCTCTGTGCCTCCTCCACTGACAGTGTTTAGCTAAAAGGTGCAAGGCCCAGAATCGTTTTATTAAAAGAAATAGAGAAAACTATAAGCCAGCTCAGAGCACAGCTCAGTTGATCTTAACCTCTTTTTATTACATATGAACTTGGAATTACTGCAAAGAATGGGAAATGCATTTTCTATAAAACAAGATGACCTGATTTACGGTAGATAATTGCAAATGCAGGAACGACACTCGTGGATGACCTCTTCTCGGGTGGCCGAGGCTGGGCTCATCTGGGCACTGCCCTTGTCCTGCCTCGGGCTGCCAGTCAGAGCAGTGGGCATGACAGCTTCCATGTTCAGTCATGAAGATTTAGCCACAGACTAAAATACACAGCCGATACAATCTCACATCCTCCTAAGCTGACCTACATTAACCTCCCTCATGAGGCAAACTCTGAAGTGTAACGCGGCCGCGGAGCTTTGTTCCAATGGTGGAAATTTCCACTTTGCCACTCACAACTGTCCATGCTTAAATACAAATAGTCTCGAAGACACAAAGCTCATCATCCAGTGACCTGGACATTCTTAAAAGACCTCCAGAAGGGACAGCTGTCTGTCACTTGTCAGTGTACAAGTCTTAAATAAGAGGCTTTTGTCAATAGCATCTCTGAAATGAGGGTTGATTTCATCCCAATATTAGTCATGAAACCTGGGTACATCTTGGAGAAGGAAGAGCAAATCTCGGAGAACAGCCTCAGGAAGCTGGTAACTACAGCCAGGCAAAGCAGAGAGCTCAGAGCACAGGACCAGAAAGCCCAGGTTCTGTGGGAGACACTCTGGGCTGCCTGGCAAGTGAGCTCGGGGCTCCAGCCACATCACCTCCATCCCTCTCAGGACACGGCTAGAGAACCTTCCCACAGGGCTGCTGGGAAGGCAGTGGAAGTCACTGCTCCAGAGCCAACCTGTACCAAGCTGATATTACCACAGTCAATAAGAGTAAAGATCCACAATGAAGCCAAGAATGTAAAAACCAACACTTTGGCCAAATTGAGCTCCAACTCCAAACACATTGGCCACTACTGCTCGTGTGGCCCCTCATGGAGCGATGCCTCATGCTCGCCCACTGTGGCCCTGGGAAAGGCACTCCCACCACCCCTACCTGAGGCCCAAGGTCACATGGTTAATATGGGAGAGGATGGGACTCAAAAGCAGGTGCCTGACAAAGAACCCAGACTCCTAACACCATCCAATACCCTATCTGCCAGCCTCAGTGCAGGGAGGCCAGTGGTTGGGTAACATAGGAAGTCACCACAAGATCACAATCCATGTGCACAAGCCTCTTGCTCTCCCCCTATTCCTGAGCCCTCTGTGGGTTACAGGAATAGACTCCTACTCTGATTTCATTCATTGGTCTGTGTGCTGACTGTGAGCCAGGTCCTGGGCCAGGCAGCAGGGATGCAGGAAGGACAGACAGTGCATCTGCAGCTCAGAAAAGGAAAGCCCCAAACGACACAAAGAATGCCTGACTTCAGGGCAGGGGGCTGTGAAGGTGCCCAGGAAGGGCCCTCTTGGCCAGGGATGTCAGCAACAGAGGCAGGCTTCTCCCAGCCTGGGGAGGCCAGGTGGGTTCCCCACAGAGCACATTAGTGGGCAAAGGAAACACAAATGCCTGAGCATGGGGACAGGAAGTCCCTGCGGGGAAAGGAGAAGTGAAACTCTGGCTTCCTGGCTCACCATCAGCACAGGGACGCTTAAGAACTCCATGCGTGCAGGCTTAGGGCAACGCCAACTCTACATCACCACACTGGGCAAGCAAGCAGGGAAACCCAAGACTGAGGAAAATCGTCAGTCCCAAGTGGTCCCCTTGCATTTATTCAGGAACCTAGAATGTTGATCAAAGCAATAGTGTTTAACATTTCACAGGGCTCCTAGATGAAGCCCCAAGAACACATCAGGCCAATGCCTAGAGAAGGCCAGGAGTCCCAGGTCTTCCAGATATTCAAATGGAGCACAGCTGGTAGGAATCATGTACGCTGTCACATTAATGGGTTCACCAAAATCAACAGATAGATAAATATCAGAGATGCTGCAGAAACCACACCCAAAGTTCAGCTGTTATTTGTCCTCGGCCATGCCCAGGATGGAAGTGACTCAGCACAAGGCATGGGAGCTGTCACCTTGCACATGACCCTCTGAATTCCAGCTGGCTTAGTAGAGCCACACCTGGATTTCAAGGGGGAATTCATGGTTCCAAAGCAGCCCTGGTCCTTATCCAGGGCGCCCCACCAGGCTGCCCTGCCTTATGGCTTCTCTGCATTGAGAACAAGAACTCCACAAGGAGTCTCGCGTGGATGCTGCATGAGGTCCAGGGTCACCCAGGGCTCTGGAAGCCCGGAGACTGGGGAAGCCCCCTGCCCTGATCAAAGCTCCCAGGACCCAGGACCCAGGACCAGGGTGTGAGTGTGCCCCGCGTCAGTGAGGTCTCCCAATTAGGCCTAAACAGAAGGCAACGCGGGCATCCAAGTCGCCACCCGCGCTCACTACCGCGCGGCGCGGGGTTCCCGGCGCTGGGCTGCAGCCCGCGGGCGCACGGAGGGACCTGCGGGACCTGCGCGCCTGCCGATCCCCGGGCCAGGCGGCCGGTCTGCGGGCCGAGCATCCGGGCCAGGGCGGCGCGCGGCATCCTCCGCGCCCTAGCAACAGCGCCCGGCGCGGCCAATCGCGCCGCTCCCCGCTGCCGCCGAGGTTACCAGCGAGCATTGACCGCTAGTAACCCCGCGCGGGCGGCGGCGGGCGGCGGGCGGACACTGCGCACGCGCGGCAGCGAGCACCGGCCCCGCCTGCACCTGCGCGAGCGGCCGCGCCTGGTCCTTGCCTTGCAGTCACTGAGAATTCAGGACGAACGAGGACCTCAAAGGTCCTGCAGTCAGCCCTCACCGGCCTCAGCCAGGCCTGCCCCCGAGCAAGGCAGCCACGTGGGAGCCCGTGTGTCCACCGGCTGCAGTGGCCCCAGCCAGCCAGCCCGAGAAAGGCGGGTTTCTACTCAGTAAAGTCCACATTAGGGCTGCATCGGAGGCCAGCGCCTCCCCTGTGCGGGGCGCGTAGACAGTTGGCCAAAATGAACTGTCCTCTGCAATGAACGTCTGTGACCCCATCACGGAGGTCCGGCGCACTCCCCAGCGGGTGGTGGGGGTGTTGTGACAACACAGCCCAAAGCTGCCCTCTGCCCAAGCACTCAGCGATTTGGGGGATCTCCCTCCCCCAGGAGATAAAGAGGACTGTGCTGTCACCTCCCCTGCCTCCAGGGCTGGCGTCTGCTTATCTCATGGGCCAGGAAGGCGTAACACAGCCCATTTTACACAGGTCTGAGAAACTGCAAAGGGAGAGGGGTCTCAGACTTCAGGTTCAGGTCTGAATCCTTGCCTGCCTCTTTCTTGCAAGGGGTCTTGGGCAGGCTGTTCCCTCCTGGAGAAGATGCTATATGAGGCACCTCCCTGGGGCTCCCAAAGGACTTAATGAGACAATGTGCTAAAGCAGACAGCTTCTGCTCAGTAAACATGGGCTATTTTTAATTAAAAAATAAACACTTCTCCCAAAAAAGTGGGAGGGGATAAGTAACAACTGAGAAATCCCATAAAACTCCTGCCAAAAGGTTCACTTTCAAGATGGGTAGCTGGGGTGTAAAGAGAGGGACTTTTGGGCGGAGTGCACCAAGTTGCCTTATGACAGGGCAAGAAACAAAACATGAGTCACATTCCACTCTCCATTAAGCGCCATCCACCCTTACCAGCACCTGCTGGCAGGGGAGCCTGCCACTGCCCTGCCCCCTGTGGAGCCACTCCGGTGCCCACCTCTCAAAGCAGTGCTCTGCCCTCCTTTTCTCCAAGGGCCACATGCTCCTTATTTCCTCCTCTCAGGGTAGCTCTAGATGTAATACATTTATTGTTTTATTCTTGATCAGTCCCCCCCAACCACCACCCCAATTTGTGAGCTCCAGACCAAGGCAACTTGTTCTGCAGAGTTCCTGAAAGCAGAAATTGGATCAACTAATGAACATTACTCAAATCAACAAGCAGAAGCATTTTCCAAGAATGAGAGTTGTGCAAACACAGCCCTGTGGCCTGGGAGGCGTTGGTTCCTGGTCCTGAAGTGCTCAGACAGGCTGGTTGTCTGCAGTCAGGATGGTGCAAGAGGCTCGCTCCCCAGCGTGGGAGGTCACACTGGGGTGGCTCCAAGGCCCTCACGGGCTCTGAGATTGGGACTCTAAATATAGGTCTAAGTGGGACCTAATCACAACCTTGAGATCACTCTGGCATGTCTTACTTTTGACAGGGAATGGCTTTTACCCCAGAGAGCACTAAGGTGACTAATGGCACACTGCTGGGAAGTGAAACTCTTGATTGCTGGTCAGGCTAGATGGACCCTGCAGGCATATCCACCACCATCCCTGACCCTCAAAACTCCTCTTGACATCTTTTCCCACAGGAGCAAATGCCTGGCATCAGATCTGATAGTAAGCTTTCTTGGGCACAGTATAGACTCCACCAGCATGCGTCAGATAGAGAATTCACCTCATGGCACACCCCTAGTTTGCATGGTGTGGTCTTTCTAAATATTTCTAATCTGACCTGCATGGTTACCTTTGTTCCTTAGATAAGTGAATCTGTTGATTCCAGAACTGAACTCAAAGGAGCAGGTGTGTGGTTACTAACCATTTTTTCCTGCCAACTTCTAAACAAAAGAAATGGTTTCATGTTCAACAAAATATCACCTGTGGTTATTACTTGCACTGGCAGATTAGGTTCTGGTTTAACTGGAGGACTTCAGTTTGGGGATGTGAAGTTTTCAAGATACAAGCCTACAGGTATTAATCGCAAGCAGGCACCCCTCATTCAGGGAGAATGAGTGTGGCATGGATGTCCTCAGAAAGGAAGGCAGTGACACTAATGCCCTGAGCAGGGCACAGGCCTATCTAGTTGCCTGAAGAAGCCAGATGGCTCAAGAACAGGAGCCCTCCCCCGGGGGAGTGACAAAGAATTAGTATGCCTAAATAAGGATCCTGCCAATCAGAGGGCAAAAGAGCAGAGCAGACACCAAGGCCAATGTTACAGGGCCATCGAAGCCATGTCTAGAGGCTGTTGGAACCTAAGATGCAATGCTTTGTAACCACAGATCTCTGATTCCAGGTCAGCTGATGATGGTCTGGCTTCACATGCTGCATGTCAAGGGACAGGATGTGCAGGCAGGAGGAGGGGGGCTGCCAGGCCCTGGCTGTGAAGACTCTCCTTGTAAACCAGCAAACACACAGGCACTATGCGCCCATGTCACGGGGGTCTGCTGAGCTGGCCCATTCCTAACATTGCCTCTAAGCTTATTTGAGGGCCTCTAAGGCAGAGATTCAAAACAGTTCCAGAAAGCCTTATCACTGAAGGTGCTGTCCCTCAGGGCCCTGAGTGGGTGGCCTGCCCATCTGTCCCCTGGGAGCCACCAAATACTGAGAACCTAAGAACTGTCCTCAGTAAAGAAGAAAGGAGCTCTCCAGTCCTCTGTGTTCACTGAGGCAACCTCAGGCTGTTGGGCCCCTCTTTGTAAACACCTTAGCCTTGAGCAAGGAATCTTTGCAAGGAGACTCCAGCTGTCACACTACAGGAAAAAATTAGCTACAGCCTTAAATAAAGATGAAGACAGGCATTAAAAGCAATTTCTTTTTACACCCAAAAGAAAGCCACCTTAGCACAATAGTTCCCAAGAAACATAAAAGCAGTTCTTTCTAGGGGACTACCAATCTCCTCTCCAGTCTGAGCAGCCCTCTGAAAACCCACCGCCATCCTGGAGACCTCTGTAGCCTTCCTTTCCTTGGGCTGCCCTTCTGTGCCTATGCCCGTGAGTTGGGCCACGCCACCCGGCATGTGGTTCCAATCCAGTCTTCCTCATGGAATTCCTGAAAGGATTTGCTAGTGGTTTGCCCACTCATTTTAGCCAGCCTGTAATGACAAGTCTTGAGAAACAGCAATGGAAATTAAGTGAAAGCAGACTTCAACTTAAGAAGTGTGTTCAAAGGCATTTTTGCAGCTTAGAAGCAATCTAATACAGATAATCTAATGTGGAGCTGCAAAGAACGTTTAACTCCTGCCTGGTTTTTTGGCGAGAAAGCGGCTGGGGTTAGTTTCAAAGCTGGAGTGGTATTCCATGGAGTGTGGTCAGGGGAGGCCATGGGGAACTTTAAGAAAACACTAACTGGGGAACTTTAAAGAAAACACTCTAAAACCCCAGGCGTGACTGCTTTTGTTCCCAACCTGAACTTTATCACCAGTGATCCCAGGAATCCTCTCCCCATGTGCACAGGCTCCCCTCACTGCTGAGGGGACAGAACAGCCTGTGTCTGCACAGGGGGCAGAATTCCTTCCCACTTCCAGAAGCAGCCACATCCCAGCTGATGGAAAGGAAGACCCCACCCGTGCCATCTGCATATGGTACAGGGTGAGCCCCCATCATGGCCAGGTGCTCCAGAGGCTCCCTGTGGGCCACTGACCTTGCCCTGAAATCCCAGGTCTGGTTTCAAGTCCCACCTTCCCTACGACTATGACCTTGGGACTATGACCTTGGGACATCTCCAGATGCCATGTGCCAGTCTTGCCCAGGAAGAATAAACAGAATTCCTCTTGAATCTTCCCGTGAGCCAGGCGGGCTGAGGCAATGCCCTAATAAAGCCAACTACACATGAAATGGTTCAGAGGTACTTGGGGGAGGGGAAGGGCAAGCCTACAGAGCACCCCAAGCACGCCGTCTGCTCATTGGGGCCCATCCTGTCTAGTACGAATGAGCCCCTATGTGTAAAATCTCCTCCTCACTCACTTCCACCTCCGAATTTGGTTATGTAGACTCTCTTCTTCACAAGGTCCCAAGTGCTACCTAAAAGTGTCTACCTTGTAGGAAATTCAAGCTGCTCCCCAGAGTCACACAGGGATGATCTGAACCAGAGGGTGCTGGTCCATCCCCTGATACACCCGTCTGTGTGACGGCACCGAGGTTGTCAGTGTTCCTAATCACCCGTCCCATCCACTCAAGCTACGTGAGCGAATTCCTTGAGGGAAAGTAATTACCGTATCCAAAGCCGGTGAAATTATCCTTGGGGTGTGCTTCTTCCTCCTGAGAATAGCTCCTTTCACAATTACGCTCTCTACTAGGAATCTATTATATGAGCTACTTTGTCCTCCAAAGACATCATTAATCATATGGTGAAAATGTAACTACAATTGAAAATGCAAGATGTTTTGTGAAACGCCAAGTTCAATGCTTGGCAATCGCCACGCTCAAGAGGTTAAAGACTACAGGCCTGGCATCTCCTTAAAAATACTGCTATAGACCCACTCAATATCTTTCTTCGAAAGATGCTGAAGTTCTGTCTTCCCTGCTTGCTTTAAAATAACTGTAGGAGTTTACAGTGCCACTGAGGTCGCAGGCCCAGTTTGCGAGGTCCCGCATTCTGTCACGTGCTGCAGGAGAAACTGAGGGAATGGCTTTCCTGGACACCTCCAGGGTCGTGGAGATGGAAAGGAACGACGGCTCCCGGCTTTGGCCCTGACTGTGGGCAAGGCTCCTCTGTACCTAGCTTCCTGTTTCCTTCCCCAAACTCTGAGTCAGTCGGACCCAGGGCTCTCAAGACTCTGCCTCTCACATGGTCCCTTAGGCAAGGCTGTGGTGTCCAGACCCAGAGTGACCGTTACCATTAGCTCCACTCTTGGAGTTGAATTTTAAAAACGGAAAACAATCAACTCAATGCTGACAGCTAATTAGGGGACAGTGTAAGAGAAGGCACTCCTGTGCTGGTCACCCTTGGAGTCACACAGAGATGACTGCCACTGTGAGGAAAAAGAAATGCAGAGAGTGCCTAGGATCTGGCCTCCCAGCCTACCCCAGTCACTGTAGGGCCTGAGATGCTCACGAGCAATCAGAAGGACAAAAACAGGAAAAGGACGCATCCACCTGTGCAGGTGGGGCAGTCTTTGCTGACCGAGGAGCAGAGGCAGAAGGCGGGCCCTGTGGGAGTGGTACAAGAGGAATCCGCACACACCGGTGCCCCAAAAGGACACCTGCAGGGCAGTCCCTACGCCTGGCCAGATTTATGTATACTCTATTGCTCATGCTGGGGTGTGGCCTCGATTGGGGAAATCGGGTACCAAGTTCAGAGTCAGCTGGATACAGCACTGAGGGCAGGCTGGTGAAGAGGCAGGGAGCCAGAGGACATCTGCAGCTATCTCCCTTCAGCGGGGAGCACTCCAGACTCCCCTGGCTGTGGCCTCCAGCCCAATGGGCGACGAAGGCGCCATGACACGCCTGGGGCACCTGAGCCTCTAGAAAGGCCCTACTTCCTGCTGGCTACATGGAGCCTGGCATTCCAGAAGGCTCTGCACTGGGCAAGCCATGGCCACCACAGAGTGAGAAATTGCAGCCCCAGTCCCAGCCTGTTCCCGCCTAGCTCAGGAGCATAGACAACCCCCTCCCAGCCTCATAGACAGCCACTCAAGGCCTCTGGGCCATTGCTCTCGAGTGAGAAGAAGGTGGGCGATTATTTCCCACCCTAAACTCATCCTGGGGTGGGAAGCCATCTAGACTCTGATTTGTAGATCCCAGAACAAATGAAAGACATGGTCCAAGGGGCGAGGAGAACAGGGACAGAGCTGGCATGTCCAGGAGCTGCTGAGGAGGAAGTCTGCCAGCAAAATCACACCTCGCTGGTTGAGAAACCGGCAACTGGGACACACCAGGCCAATCACATCTGTCACCCTCTCTGGCTCTGCCTCTCTGACTCATGGGCAAGTCCCGCGGACCCTCTTCCACCCCCTCCCTGCATGAGCCCACAGAGGTTACTATAGGGCAAGCAACTACCCGCTGCCTCCTGGCCGAGCTTCCTGAGGCCACTGAGAATGGATGGTTGTGTCTCTTCATTGCCAAGAAGCCATCACCTGGAGGCTGATGCAGATGGTGGATGTGAACAGTTTGAACACTTAAAGAACACAGGGTGGACAAGCCATATAGCTGGCAGGGGGATAGCACTCGCAAACCTCAGCTGGGCACCTCTGTGTGCCAGACTTTATATGCCAAGTTTCAAACCAAGGTGCTGCCAGGGTTTTTGCATGTCTCATGTCTGTATCGCAAGACATCTTCATCTTACAGGCACCATCCCATCTCAGCCCTCAGGAAGGCCTCTCCAAGGCCACACACAGCAGGTGACAGAAACTGCTCTGTGCCCCTCACAGCTGTGCCACACTTTATCTACACAAGCAAATAGGCCAAACATAATAAGCCTGCCCCACTGGTTTCTTGGTACATATTTCTGTAAAATCTTCCTTCAAGTTAGAAAGAAAAAGCTGTACCCCTGTGTTGAAATTCCAACAGGCTCTAAAGGATGGGCCCAAACCTGAGACTGGCACAGAATTTTTTCTAAACAAAACAGGTTGGTGTGCTCTGAAAATGTAAGTGTCAGGTAACAGTGGTATGCAGTCGGCCCCTGAGAGAGCACAGACCTGCTCCTGGTTGTACCAACACAGGCATAATCACCCAACAACCAGCTGGCCTCATGGGTCCCAGGAATCAGGCTTGCTTAGGTTCCAACCAAGTGCAGGCAGCCCACACTAGTGATCTAGAGCTGGAAGGCTTCACCTTTTTTCTCTACCATATAGACAAGGAAACTGAGGCACAGGCAATTTATGGAGCTGCTCAAAGTGAAGAGCAGAAGTGTAGAAATTATCTGCTAATTTGAGTCATCAAAAAACATTAGGGGTTCATCTGGCTCGTCTCAAGAGGTCTGCATACCTCATACCTCAGTTTCAAGAGGGTAGAGAAACAAAACAAAGACACGAGGGCAAAGAAGAAATAAAAGTAACAACAGAAAGTCCGGGTGGGTCCTCTTCAAAAAGAAAGGTTGAGGGGCTGGCGTTATGGCGCAGTGGTAGCATGCTCGCCTAGCACGCATGAGGCATTGGGTTCAATCCTCAGCACCACATAAAAAAATAAAATAAAGATATTCTGTCCACTTGCAACTAAAAAATATTTAAAAAAAAAAAAGAAAGATTGAGTCCAGATTTACTATGAGTCCTCAAACTCATATTTTTCCGGTAGTACCTATTTCAGTTTTTCTGATCAAAATTCCTCTCAGATTTCCAAGTTGCTTCTAGTGCTTCAGTAGAACCAAGAGACCAGCATCCTCCTCCCCCAGTGGCTCCCACCAAAGGAGGGGTCCACCTATGGATGATGTGTGGACATAAAGCCCACAAGAGGTGGATCAGGTGGACAAAGCAGTACCAACCCAGGGAGGTGTCAGTGCTCTGCACGCTGGAAGCTGGGCTAGGAAAGGTGGCCAAGAAACTCAAACACCCGTCATAAGCCCCTTGAGCGCCCAAGAAACCTGTGGCAACGTCCCACACCGAGTAGCTTTCCAGGACCTCCTGGGTTCCCTCCTCCTGATTTCTTCTATTTTTATCTCCACAGCCCACTTTCCAACAGTTTGCTTTTCTCTGCAGCCCACCAGCACCTCCCATCTAAGAGTCCTTCCAGATCCTGAAATTAAAAATGATCAGTTCCCACAGAGGTCGTGGCAGGCGCTGGCTTCCTAGTACTTCAAGCTCAGGAGGTAGCGCCTGACTTCAGATTTACTCTGCATAGCTGGAAAACTGCTCCACCCTGGACGGCCAACATGGACTGGCAATGTCCACCAAGACAGCCTGGAGCCCCTGCCAGAAACAAGCACACACGGACACTGGCTGGCCTCTGTCAAGCTCTCCAAACAGACTGAGCATCCCCAGTCTGAAAATCTGAAACCCAAAATGCTCCCAGGTCTCAACGTTTTGAGCAATGGCATGACACTACAAGTAGAATATTCCACATCTGACCTCATGTGACATGTTGCAGTTAAAATGTAGGTGCATTAATAACAAATATTGCATAAGGTCTATATGAAACAGATAAAGGTCATGTTTAGACTTGGGTCCATCCCTGAGATATCTCATTATGTATAAGCAAATATTCTAAAATCTGAAAAAAAAATCTAAAATCTGAAATACTTCAGGTGCCAGGTTTTTCCAATAGGAGATACTCAACCTGTAACAATACCACAAAACTTTATAGTCACTGTGAACTTGCAGATCACTTAATCCAAACTTTTCATTTCATGGCTGAGAAGAAGTTGGCATACAGCAATTAAGTAAATCAGCCCGGATGGCAAAGGCATTGGAAAGGAATCTCAGCCCTCCAACTCCCAGACGCACATTTTCCCCAAATGACCAGCAGCTTCCATCACAGTCTCTTCCCAGTTCAGTGACCAAACCAGTCTCCCTCCCTACCTTTCTTCCTCCACCAGGGTCCCTCGGGAACGGAGTAGGAAAGATCCTTGAATTCAATGTTCACAGCTGCCCTCCGGGGCAGGGAGGAAAAGCGCTGAGCCTCTGTGAGATTGTTGTCCACCTTCTTTAGATGCCCGTTCAGGAGGTCTGTCTCAGCGTCGTCCACATTGCTGGAGACCACCTCATCCACTGAGACGCACACTGACTTGGGCTCCATCATGGCTGCGGAGTAACTGCTGGCATTCTAGAAAGATGAGGAGGAAGCACAAGATGTGTTATCTGGCAGACGAAGAGCAGGAAAGTCAGGAGACTGGGCACGAGGCTCAGGGTCATCCATTATTAACAGCATGCTTCTCTCGCTGCGAGCGCCTTTGGCAGCAGGGCAGACACCAACCACAGGAGCTGTCACTGCCAGCCATCACTTTTTCTTCTATTAAAAAGATGCTTAGATAAAACATCAAACTGACCTTCCTTTGGAATCATAAAATCTAATCACAAAACCATAGTATAAGTGAATCACTTGCTTCACTGAAGACAACACCAGCCACCATAAAAAAATTGTTTATGGTCAACACATCGAAGACACACGAGGCTCCTAAGAAATGTATAACTGATAAAGACTTATTGAAAAGCTGTTCAAGTGCCTTCCTTTTGTAATCCCCTAACGAATTCACGAGTAGAGCTCTGGGGTTTGCGGGGGCGGGTGGTCTTCATATTTTACTTTTAAATTTCCCAATAGCCTACTGCTCTCTCACTGTGTCTTCACGAGACCACTGAAAAACTGGAAGGCTTCACCTTTTTTCTCTACCATATAGACAAGGAAACTGAGGCACAGGCAATTTATGGAGCTGTTCAAAGTGAAGAGCAGAAGTGCAGAAATTATCTTCTAATTTGAGTCATCAAAAAGCATTAGGGGTTCATCTGGCTCTTCTCAAGAGGTCTGCATACCTCATACTTTGTAGCCAGCACTGGATTTTTGTTGTTGTTGTTTTTACAGTGTTGGGATGGAACCCAGCGCCTGGTGCACGCTGGGCAAGTGCTTGACCTCTGGACTGCACTCTCCACTCTTGCACGGGCTTTTAAGCCCCTGTCTGGAGTCAAATGAACTGTAGCCAACAGGCCAGCAGAGACCAAAAGCAATTATGCAAAGGAGGGGTGGACTTTCCTCATGGCTTGGAAACCCTGGCACAGCCCATAAAGCCCCAGGACCTCCAAACATAGAAGAACCCGGGGCTCTAAAGTTTTTCTAGATGTTTCCTGAATCAAAAGCAGAGGCCTTTCTCAACAGTCCACCATGCTGCTGATGGTGTGCCTCTGTGAGAGCGCTTGCCCCTCAGCAAGCCTGCCTACAGGTCACTCCAACTGCCCTAGGCCCAGGGACAATGCCCTTGCCATTTGTCTAAAGCATAAACACATTGTGTTGTTCCTCTCCCACAGGTTTGCTAAATATTTCTTATCAAAAACCCAAAATAAGGGGCTGGGGTTATGGTGCAGTGGTAGCGTGCTCGCCTAGCATGCATGAGACACTGGGTTCGATCCTCAGCACCACATAAAAAAAAATAAAATAAAATAAAGATATTCTGTCCACCTACAACTAAAAAAATAAATATTTAAATAAAACACCAAAATAAAACCAGAGAATGGGTTGTCTATAATACCTCCCTCCCACTATAAAACTCAAGTGGTCACCTCCCCACACTAGCATGTCCCCTTGAGGGCAGGTGCCTGAATCACAGAAAAGCTAGAGTTAGTTCCACCGGGTATTTAGTGTTCCAGAATCTAGCTCTCTAAGCTTGGGGTTTTAAACACTTGACACACAATTAGGGGGTGGGAATGGAGAGATGGGCACAGGAATTCTGGATCTCTTGGTGATGGAAAATATAGCTTCTCATTTCCAAAAAAGATGTCCACACACCACACCCCTCACAGGCATCTCTCACCTCCAGAAAACCTTCACCAAATGAAAACTCAGCTCATTGACTATCCTGTGTGAATGGAAACGAGGGTACAGAGTGAGGAGATTCAGCAAGGCACCTGTGCACTGTTTCAAAGGCCAGCCGAGGTAGGCTTGGACATCCCTGAGCAGAGTGAGTGAAGCTAGTGTCTCTCCTGAGCGCCAGTGAGACCCAAGCACCCTGCAGGAGCTCCTCACACTACACCCACCTAGCTGGGTCCTTAAAGGTGTTCGAGGAGACCCTGCTAGCTCAGTGCTCATGGGCCTTGGTGATGAGGCAGGAACATGCCCGTGTAGCCCAGAGCCTACCAAACATGCACCAAGGGCCTTCCCTCTGCCCATTCCACCTGCCCCTTGGGGCCTCTCCTGCTGCCCCAAGTATCACTATGTGGACTCCAAAGAGCTGGGAAGCATCAGGTCCTAGCTTTGGGGGTAGGGACACTGAGGAGCAGTGGGCAACAGGTAGCTCAGGCCTGGTCCCAAAGTCCATCTCAATCCCTCCCTTGCAACACAAATGGAAAGCCAAGAGAGCTGGTTCCTAGCCTGTCCCTGCTGCAGGCTGGGCTCCCCCCAGGACTTCCAGAGCTGGTTAATTAGGGTGAGGTGGAAGTATTCTGGCGCCCCTCTCTACTAGAGGGCCCCCTTGACCTCTACCCCTTGGATGACAGGTGCAGTGGATCGTGGATGCCTCTCCACAGGCACCCACCACAGGTATCCAACTCCTGAAGAAGCTCAGGTGGGTGGCTTCTTGTTAAGGAAATCCCCAGGAACACAGGGAGAAGCGGCCACTGTCCCTTCCATCCCTCAGTCATATCAGACATCAGCTGTGGGCTGTGAAGAGGGTCTGCATTTTCCACTAGACCCCAAGCCCATCTGGTCACTCACTTACTTGTTCACTCATTTAACAAACTGAACACCACACAGCCAGCCCCTCAGACACGGCCTCTGGCTTCAATAAGCCCAAGTCCAAGACTGGGCCCCAGGCAAGAAAACAGGCAATCAATACGATCAGGCAAAAGCCACAGGAGACTCAGAGGGGGCACAGGAGGCTCTGGGGTGGGGGCTAGGGCAAAGTCTTCCTGCAGAAATAGTCTCAGCTGAGGGCAGCAGGTAAGGGGGCAGGTGCTGGAGCACAGTGCTCCTGCATGTCAACAGCATGTAAAAGGCCTCACTCAAGAGAAATTTCATCATTCAGAGACCTGCAGGAAATGCAGGGACTGGAGATGGACTGGGGTGGTGGCGAGAGCTGCAGGCAGGAGGTTTTAGTGTAAGGTGAGACTAGAGGGACAAACAGGGTCCCCAAGGTGGAGGGCTTGCAAACACTTGCACTTTGTCTGGAGGTTCATGGGGAGCCAGAGAGGGATCCCAGGCTGGGTAGTGACAGGAGGGGAACCGCAGGATGCAGCACAATCCTCTCCAGTGCTATGGGACTGAGATGGGGTGGGCTGCCCTTAAACCAGAGGGTCGCAACAGGCTAGCAGGGCAAAGCAGTGTGACCAGCCTGATGTGGGAGTGGGAGAGAGAAGCCAGCACCAGGTGCTTACAGTGTGTAGTACTAAAGAGTGACGGTTCACACACACTAGGTGACCTCCGCCTGTTAGACTCCAGCCCATACAGATCACGCCTCTTATCTCTAATGGTGGGGGAAGGAGCTTACCTGCTCCAATGCGGGAGGCCCAGGGATGGCCTGCTCGGCCACAACCCCTTGGTTAGGAAGTGGCCCTTCTGGGGTCCAGCTCTGAGGGCTCCCACCCAGTCACCTTGACAAGGCTCAAGCCCTGTTTAGCTCTCCATGCTGCAGGGCCATCTGGTACAGAATCCACTGCAGGCTGAGAAAGTCCCACAGGCCCACCCATCACACCCCAGCTGTGCATCCCCTCCCACCCCTCCTCCATGGATATCCAGCAGCCTCGCCCAATTTGTAAAGTCATGGACACCTGTGTAATGGGAGACAGTGGCCTGTCACTCCAAAATAGACCAGCTCTCTGGAAACATCCTCGGATGAGAGCTGCCAGCAATGTAGGTTACAGCTAGCTTTTCCTCAGCCTCCTGAGCTCATTAAAAATAAAACAAATACCTATGCCCTCCTGTGTTCCTCTTACTGTCCGGCCAGGCCCCCACACCCACCCACCAGTGCTACATAACACATTGCAAAGAATCTAAATCCATTCCTACAGGTCGAGGGGCTAGGGGGACCCTGTTTGGGTGGTTCCTGGCTGCCACTCATGAGAATATTTTCCTGGGTGCTAAGGGGAGTGGCCAGGGAGCTCAGCTTGAGTGCTGAGCCCATGGAGAGGCCTGTGTGGCCGAGGAGGGTCTCCAGCCAGCCATGGCAAGATCGGTGCATGTGGGAATACGGCTGCTGACAGAAACTTTTTTAAAAGTATCGGTTTTCAGGGAAGAAAATGATTTTTAAACAAAACAAGGTTATCTGAAAAAATAAGCTCAGCCATTAGCATCTACCTGTGAGAACACATCATCAGAGCTCTGGGGCTGAATCAAACCATAACACAACATTTAAAAAATTAGTATAGAAAATCTATATATGAAAGCATTCCGATTCATTTTTCCCATGAACAAGCCACCTCTGCAGCTCTAAAAGAATTTGAAGAATTATCCATCACTTAAAAGATCAGAAACTTCCTTCACCTGCAAAGGACATCGACAGCCTTAATTTTTCCATTACCGGTATAATTTAGGAATTCCTAGTAAATGAGCAAGCACAAAAGGAAGAATTTTCAAGTGTTACTCCAAATTTCAACTAGATAAAAAATAAATGTCATGAGGAGGGGACTGGATTGGCTCCCTTCACGGAGTTTTTTCCCACTGCCTTTTATGCGTAGTAAGTCAAAGGCAGAGCACTCGCAGAAGTGGGGCCTGGCCTGAGGGTCTCCCGGCAGCTCCTCCCATCCCACTATCAACTTCCTTTATGTGACTTCCCCCATTCTATCCTTTTACACGAAATCATTATGTAATGAGCTGGCGCGCGCGGCATGTTCTACAGTAACCTGTTTGGAATCACAGGATGCAGTTGTCAGAGCAGAGCATGCGCACAAAGCCTGCTACCTTTTTTTTCTCTTGAGCTCAAGGCAAGAGGTAACTGTCGGTCAAATCCTGCTGAGCTCTGCTGACTTCAAACACAGGATGCTAAAAATGAAATAAAGGAGAGGGGAGGGGGGACCCGCGCACGCTGCGCACTGTGCGCTTACAGCCTATGGGAAGGAGCAGGATAGTAATACACAGATAAATGGTGGCGAACCGGGTGATCCGAGCTGGAATACGGAGGACTTGGTATTTGTACTCTAGATGGCCTGAAATCTAGCCATTGGTACCTAACTGCAATGTCGATGTGCTAGGCATAGAAGTCAGTGGAAGGTCCTAGGATGAGGCCAGGTGGGTGGGTGAGCTGCGGTTGGTTTGTTTTCTCCCTGGTGTGAGCAGACGCGCAAGGGGAGATGCTTGAGCACCCATGAACAGCACTTGCAGTAACTGTCTAGCCAGCACCCCTTTATCCCCTTGGAGCTGGTTCCCTCGGGAGAAGGGAGATGCACGCCTCTGCCCAGCCGGGTCTCGCCAGCGCGCAGGGAGGCAGTCGGCAGGGATCCAGGCTCGCCCCTCCTCTGTCTCCCCGGGGAATCCGCCGCCCCCTCTGCCCGTAGCTGTCCCCAGAGAGCGCAGGGACAGCGCAGGCTCCTGATCTCGGGAAGCCTTTCCTCTTGTTGTTCCTCCAGACTGTGCGCAGAGTTCCGGAGGGTGGCTCAGGAAGCCCCCGCTCCCCAAGCCCAGGGCCTTGAGCGCCGACAGGAAGATCGGACACTCCCTTCCCCCAGGCCCACGCTACAGCCCCTCTCCAGGGCGCTCCGGGTCGCCAAGGCCCCGCGCCCCTCACCTGGAGGCGGACGAGGCCACAGCCCTCCGTGCACTTGCGGGGATGCTCGCGGCCGGGCGCCCCACTCCTGCCCCCTAGGCCCTCTCGGCGTCCTCGACGGATGAGAGTAGCATCCCGAGGCGCCAGGCGACCAGGGCGGGGGCCCCTCGGAGTCAGGCACCTCTCGCCCGGGAGACAGGGCTCTGGGTGGGCGCCCGGAGGGCGCGCTCCCAGGCAGGGGGTGTGAAAAGGAGCGGGAGGCTCTTTGTGTGTTTTCCGCCCTCCGGGAAAATAAAACCAAGCCCGGCCGCAAAAGGTGCGCTCACTCACCATGGCGGTGCCGACCGAGAAAGCGGCCATCAGACAGGCCATGCCCCGAGGGCGGCGGCGGCAGGACGAGGCGGCGGGCGGCGGGAGCGAGGCTGCGGAGACGAGGCTGCGCCGGCTCCGGCTGCGGCTCCGGCTCTGCCGCTGCGCCCGGAGCGCTCGGGCTGGGCTACAGCCTGGGTCCAGACCCGGCGCGTCGGCCCCGCCCCGCCCCGTGATTGGCCGGCGCCGAGGGGGCGGGCGGCCGGCAGGTGCGCGTGCTCTTGTTTTGCTCCTGCGGGGGGCGGCGGCCCTGTGCGGGTCCCCGAGCCGCCCGCGCGAGGGTGCGCCTCCGGGCCTGGAGGACGTGGTGGATCCAGAGCTCGCGGGGGTTGGGCCGACGCGGCCCCGGGCAAGCCCGCGGGGGACGCCCGACTGCAGGGTCTGAAGCTCAGAAAACCGCTGCCTGCAAACCTGGGGGCAGCCGTGTGGACCCTGCAGGAGGGGGTGTTAGGGGAGCAGGGTGGAGATTGCGTGGCTGCTTTTTTATTCTGTCGTTGTTGGACACCTCTCTGCCAGGTAGAGAAGCCTAAGGACGAAGGAAGAAGAGACGACTGCTCCGACGCCCCTCCCCCAGCCACAGCTCCGATGTGGGGCGACCCCCACACCCAGGCAGCACATGCTCTTACTGCAACGCCGCTGTGCGCAAGCGCAGTACTAACGCTAACTACCGGTTGCCAGGTGAAGATGCGCAGGCCTCTGCACCCCACTCCCCAAATGAAGGGAAGGCTCACTGCAGAGTTGTTTTCCCTCAGTTCCATGTTTTTCCATGATTGTGGACCTGTATAAGGAATGACACTAGGTCACACCGTCATCTAGTCCCCTACTGGAGTATCAGATAGTCTGGCATCTGCTCAAGCCCTTATTATATGGAAGTGTGGCTGTTTCCTGATAACCATGGCGACAGAGCATTCTTTAGCCTCAATCTCAGACAGTAATGCTTTTGTTCAGTTGTTTGCATGTTGGGACAAAAAACAGGAATATTTCTGCTCACCTCCGGCACACCTGGGCCACCAGCCCCATCACACCTCTAGGAGCAGAGCTTTCTCCTCGCCTAGGCACAAGTCCTGCACCTGTCCAGATTCTGCCCTTGGAATGGAAGGAGGGAAGCAGCTAAGGAGGAGAGGGCCTGCTTTTGCCAAGGAGGTTTCCCTCAAGGCGTGTGGACACCACCTCTGTTTTGTATGGCTGAGGGAGGAAACCTGCTGCATTTCCACAGGTCACTATCTGCTGTCAGTCCCAGGGTGCCCTAAACATGCTGAGTGGGGAGACCAATAAATCAGAATGTTCTGGAAAGAGGATTTGCACCCACAGACCTCCCAGGGAGAGAGAGAGTTCCTCCTCATTGGGGACTGGGCCATGACTTGCTCCAGGGGCAGGGAGAACATAAGAATAGGAGGCCAGGAGAGCAGATAAGAGGGAATCTGCATGTGACCGGGGTGAGGGTCGTGGCATCAGGCTGCCTGTTGTAAGGACATCCATTCCTGTCCATATTCAGTGTCCACACTTTCAGGAATGTCCTGAGCCAGGAGGTCAGGGAAAGGAGTTGCTGAGACGGGAGAAACCAAAGAGGTGGTGCAGAGGGAGGTGGAGGGGAAGTGCCCAGAAGGCAGAGATGGAAATCACAAGGGACGTTTTCAGGGAAAGAAAAACACGAGTAAATATTTCAAGAACTGTTAGGCAGAGGCAAGCTCAGTAATGCAGAGTGCTTGTTTTCTCCCACTAGCATGGCGCCCAGAGTGGCTGGGAAGGTCTGGGATGCAGTTCCTTCCCATGAAGGAAGAGAGGACGTGCCCTCTGCAGTGGGACCTTAGGAGTTGAACATCAGGACAAGTGTCTTGGAGGTGAACACCAGACAATTCCCAGGGTCCTTCCCATCATCCCATAAAAAGTCCCATTTGGAGTTAACTGCTAGCTCATGGGCCACAGAGTCCTTCCCTGACTCCAGGGCATCCACCCAGAGCCACTGGGCACCCCAAGTACCCCTGTCATCCCTCACCCCTGCCATGTTCTGCAGGAGACTCACCAACCCAAGGGGCTCCTCAGAGCTGCAGAGACTTGCCTGGACCCTCAAGGGAGGATTTCTCTCCCTGTGCCAACTATGGGTTGACAAGCCCCATAAAGTGGCCTCTTTCTTGCCCGATGAGTGTTGAGCTGACGGTGAGGTGACGGGAGCTCCCTCTTCTCCCACATTCTATGCATTTTTCCCTAAACATACACACTGGTGATAATGATGGATTTATAAGTTAGGCACAAGTGAAAGACTAATGACCATAACGAATGGTAAAATGGAGCAAGCATCCCCGTATGCTGTAACAAAGCTTACGTGTGAGATCTCTCTCCTGAAAGAGTCTAGACCAGTGCCAATGTTTTCAGACCCCTGCTGACCTTGGGTGGCTGAAGCTGTGCAAATCAGAAGTGCAGATAAGGGTGACCACCATACACAGGAGAAGAGGCCAAGTCCTCCGTCACCTTGGCTCCAAGACCAGGCCTGCCACCTTCCCAAGTTCAAGGGTGCCCTGGGCCCTTCCTCAGAAGCCAGGAGTTCAGTGGTACACGCTCAGCCCCAGAGTGGGAGGTGTCTCCTTCAGCCAGCACGCGACTCTGGGCTGAGAAGTGAGCTGGTGGTGGCCTCCTCCTCAGAGGATGGCTTCCGGGACTGTCAGTGCAGCGCTGCTGTGTGCAAGTGCAGTGCTAGCGCTGCCTAGTTGCTGGGTGAGGATGCCAGGTGAAGACTGAGCGGCACCCCGAGGAGTGCGTCTTAGAGGCGTGAGCCGCCATCATGCCTGTCTTGCCCTGGTACAGGTCCATCGCTCCCTTTGACCTTGCACCAGGACCTAGGTTCAGTCCCTTGCAGCCTGAAGGCATTAGGAGTCCAAGCAGACATTCTGACAGGAGTTTAAAACTGGGGCCCAAAGCCAGTTTATGGAAAAGCCCTCGCCAATCATCTCCAAGTCAGCCCCCAGCCCTTCCCAGCTTTGTGCTATGCCTCGCCCAGCTCCTTGTTCCCCCAGAGAGTAGGAGGCCCACCTCTCTCTAGAGCTCCTTTGCTCAGCGTGGTTCCCAGCATGGCACTCAGATATGGTAGGCACTTGATACAGATGTGAGTTACGTGGGAATGACCTCTAATGCTTTGGCAGGTGCTGTAACATGCGCTATTGCATTTTACCTCGAGCGTGCCCCTGAGGGGTAGGAGAGCAGATGCCACCACCAGGCCTCACATGAACTACTTCTGAACACTGGGAGCAGGCTTATTTCTATCCATCGAGTCATCCGCCCCATCCCTTAAAAGCAGCTTTCTGCCATGCCCAGAGCAGGCACAGATCAACTCTGCATGGTTCTGAAGCCTCTGTGCACCCAACATCCTGATCACCTAAATACTTCTTGCCTCCTGGAGACACGAGCTCCCTGTGGGAACTGCAAAGCCCACACCTCTCCTCCCCAGGCTTTGCGAAACTATTCATGAACTCCTTCCCCAGCAGGTAGGCCTGGGAGTTTACCTCGTTAAGCATTAGCTTCTGAAAGCAAGAGTCTGGTTAGGGAGATTATGCCTAGATTATGTCTAGGACAGTGCCACTCAGAAATCCCAAAGGCAAGAGAAAAACAAACAAAAAGAGAACTTTGGCCAATTATTAAAGGGAAGGGAAAATAGCTAGAGCAGAAGAAATTAATATCATTAATATCATAAATTATATCAGTAAATTATCCTGCTCCGTGGAAAAAAGAAAATGAAGGCTGCCTGAGTTTTTAACCCACCTACAATCACATTGCCCAGAAGAGCTCCTAGATCACCTGATTGCTGGATAAGCATCCTCCTGGCTTCTTTACAGCTGTCATGCATTTGTTGAATGAATAGGCCAAACCTATTTCAGTCAAGGGGCAAGGTCTACAAGAAGCCCAAGTTCAATCTACTTGGACTCATAGTACAGCCTTGTGGGCAGATGAGCAGATGTGCTACTCCCTGCTCCTCCCTCTAAGCACAACTAAGAACCTTGGGCTTTATATAGAGCAAGCACAAGGAGATGGGAAGATGGGAAAAGAGGGCAAACCAGTCAGGGTTCTGGGACCCAAAGAGCCAATGCTGATGAGGTCTCTGGGTTTCTTTTCACATCATAAATCTTGGAGTCGAAGAGACTGAGAACCTGGAAGGGCCAATAAGCAGAGACCAAAATGGGCAAAGAAAAATGTCCCAACAAAGCTGTTTTCTGGAGCCAAAAGAACAGGAAAGGAACAACATAGTAGGTGAGAAGTATTTTAGGCAATACATCCTCTGTGCCAGCCAAACACTACAGAATAAGCTGGAGCCCAGTCCCTGCTCATACCAGCAAGGAGCACATGGGAAGCCTAGACCCACCTTCCTCAGGTGAGGACCTGCCCTCCCCCAGCCATATGTGTCAGAGGAGGCCAAGTAGGGACTCTGGACTTCTACCATGGGCAGCAATGAGAAGCCCCAGTGCAGTCAAACCACAGCCTGGTGGTAACAAGGACACTCTCCCCTGTGGTGTCAAGGAGACCACCTGGGGATCAGTAATACAGTATCTCACCTCTCCCATGTAGAGGGCTATCAATGACAGCAGGGTAGGGAACTCAAACTTCATCCCTGCCCAGTAGGAATGAGCAGGCCCCTCTTGGGTGTCAGCAAAGACTGAGTAGGGAACCTGGACTTCCCCTTTTGCTGGGTAGAGAGGAGACAACACTTCTCTACCTTTCCCCTGCCAGAGACATGTCAGAGGAAGCACTAAAGCAGAAGATTTAACTATGTTCTATAGTCTCATGACATAATGCCCAAAATGTCAGGCTTCAACTGAAAATCACTTATAGAATTGATAAAGAGTATCTACAGGGAATCTACAGCTAACATAATAAGTAAATGCTGCCTTCTTAAGATCAGGAATAATCCAAGATGATGGGTTGGGGTGCAGCTCAGTGGTAGAGGTCTTGCTTAGCATGTATGAAACCCTGGGTTCTTTTCCCAACACAAGGACAGAAAAAAAATAATGCAAGGTGTCTGCTTTGGTCACTTTTGTTCACAACAATGCTGGAAATTCTAGCCAGTTAGTAAAGCAAGAAAAAGAAATAAAATGACATAAATTGAAAAAAGAAAAAATTAAAACATCCCTAATTTCAAATGGCATGATTGTTTAGATAAGAAACTTATAAAAACACTCCTGAAATGATATGTAAGTTCAGCAAGGTTACAGGATATAAGATAAATATACAAAAATAAATTTTATTTCTATGTTCTAGTAAAGAACACGTGAGCATCGAAATTAAAAACATTATAATGTTTATAGTCACTCAAACAAAAAGAATGCTCAGGGGTAAACCTAAAAAATAGGTATAGGGCTTATGTAATAAAACCTTGAAAACTCTGGTTAAAAAAAAAAAGAACTAAAAGAGGAAAGAAAGAAAGAAAAATGGAGAGATATACCATGTTCATGGATTGAAAAAGAACATACTAAATATAGCAATTATCCCCAAATTGATACACAGGGTTAACACAATTCCTATTAAAATCCCAGCAAGATTGTTTTTAGACATAAACAAGATTAGTCCACATTTTAAGGAAGGGCAAAGAATTCAAATAGTTAAAATAGACTTGAAAAGAAAGGGAAGTGAAATCAGTCTACCTGATTTAAAGATTTATTATAGATCTACGATGATCAGGACTATTTGTATTGCCCCCCTCCAAAATACACATAAAGATCGATGGGATAAAATAGAAACTCCAGAATCAATTATATTTACACAAATATGCCCCATCAATTTTTGACAAAGTTACAAAAGCAGATCACTGGAGAAAAACATATGTTTTTCAACAAATGATATTGAAACAATTAGATATCCACAGGCGAAAGAAGAAAAAAAGAAAGAAAGAAACATAGACTTAAGTCTCATGTTTTAAATATTAAAATAGATCACGCATTTAAAAGTAAAACAAATAAAACACTTAGGAAAAAATAAGAAAAATTTGCAGGATCTAGTGTCAGACTAAGGGTTGTTAACAACAAAAACATGATCCATAACCTGAAAAATCAGTATATCAAACTACATTAGAATGAAAAATGTTAACTATGAAAAAGACCCTATTAAGATGAAAAGACAAAGTCCAGGCCAGGAGAAAACATTCACAAACCTCACCTCCAACAAAGAGCTAGGATCTAGAGCATGAAGAACTCTTAACACAGCAAAAAAAAAGTCAACCCAACTAGAAAACAGTCAAAAACCATGAGCAGACATTTCCCTGAAGAAGACAAGCAGCTAGCCAGCAGGCCCATGGAAAGCTCCACATCACTGGCCGTCAGAGGAAGGCAGATCACAGCCACAGTGGGAAACACACAGGCACCGGAAAGCCAGAATAGAACAGGGGCAGCTGGCACAAGGGCGTGGGTCGCTCACGGCTGCCAAGGCCAGGGCACAGCCACTCCAGAGCACAGTGTGGCCGTTTCTTTACAGCTGAAGGTGGAGATGGCATTCAACACCGCAGTGAACTTCAGGGCTTTGATTCCATGGAACAAAAACCTAACATCCACAAGAAAATCTGAACACAAATGTTAAATCCGTTTTGTCTGTCTTAACCAAAACCTGGGAACAATGCAGACGTCCTGCAACACTGGTTAGTTAAACCATGTCCAACCATTCCAGGCAATGCTAGTCAGCAGTACAAAAGAGAGGACTGTGCACACACACAGCCTGGATGGCTCTCCAGAGAGTTCCGGGAAAAGCCAGTACCATTTCACTTTCTTGAAATGACAAAATACAAATGCGGAACAGTGATTGTGGGGGCTTGAGGAGGCGGTGGGGGCAGACAGGGAAGGGGTGTGTCTGTAAAAGTGCGGCCTGAGGATCCTCATGAGGCCAAAGGCCTGCATCTTGCCTGTTGCCAGAGTCAATGCTTGGTTGTGACATTGTGCTACAGTGGTGCAAGATGCCACCACTGGGGAAAACTGGGCAGAGGCCACATGGGACATCCTGATGCTCTTTCCCAAAACTGCTTATGAATCCACAGCTATCTCAAGAGTAAACATGTAATGTCTAAATAGGCACAGGACAGTTGTCAGCGAGGCTCAGATGGAGCCTGGGCAGAGAGTGGACTTCACAGGGAACACAGGGATCCGGAGGGTGTGGGGGAGCCGTGGGGAGGACTGGAGTGAGGACAGGCCCAGGCCACCCGGGGCCAGAAGCAACAGGCTGCTGAGCAAGGGGGACTTGCAGGGGTCTTTGCAATGTCCCTTATCAATTGTCAGCATGATCAAGGGAGGGCAGGGCCCTGGGGCCAAAGGGGCCACCACAGAACCAGCAGTCTGGGTTTGGAGGGGACAGTGGCCCCAGTGCCCACACAGAGTGACCTTTGCTTCTCACTACAAGTGTGTGTGTGTGCATCACAGGGTGGGCAGACAGTGGGGGAGGGGGCACGAGCCTCAGTCCCTGGCTGTCCATGTGGTCCCAGGCCAGACCCAGGCCCCAGAGCCTCAGTCTTGATCTGTGAACGCAGAGACAGCAGTGCAGGTACTGACAAGAAGGGGTGGCTCAGGTGCCAGAGGCAGAGGGAGGGAGCTCACCGTCCCTTCTCAGCCTCCTTCTCCTGCTGTGTTCAGCCCCCCACTTGGCTCCTGTTTGCTTTCAGAGCTGCACTGTGGGCGGGAAGTTCACCAGGGGAAAAACTGGTGGATAAACGTGCAGAGGAACCCCTAGGTCTCCAGCTCGGATTTACAATCACTCCCTATGGAAAATGCAGGCATCTGACTCTTCACTGACACCCCGTCCATCTGAATTTATGTATCCATTGTAAGTTTCCCTCACGTGTCTCTGGAAACAGCCTGGGTGGGGGACTGGGGGACCTGGGCTGGAACCCTGGTCCACAGAATCAATACTGAGACACCCAGACAAAATCGGTCCCCACATGCTGTCCTGGAGCTGGGATCCAGCTGCAGAAATGCCTGATGTCCAGGGAGGGTGCCCAGCGTCCCACAGCAGCAGAGCCCTGCGTGCTCACAGGCCACGAGAGGCACAGCAAGGCAACCAGCTGACTGGGGTCACGACTGTAGAGATTGAATTCTCAGGTGAGCACACAAAGGGGGACCCCAAAGGGCCAGGAGTGCTGAAGACAAGACCCCTGTGTTCTCAGTCTGCCTCGGCTGGCTCTCCCAATCCACACAAGAGTCCCCCAGCCAGAGCCACGACTGACCTCTAGCATGTGTGAGGCCCCTGGAACAATGTCAAACCCGCTAGTCTAGCCAGGAGTTTTGGCCTTCAGATCCTTACCTGGCTCTGGCTCTATCTGCCACACTTGGGACGGGGACCCTCTGAGTCCACCTTGTGTGAGCTCCCAGCATGAAGAACACTCCTGGCCACTCCTGGCCAAGCCTTGGCCCAGCTACAGGCTGGAGGCGCAGGCCTTGGAAGGAGCTCAGGTGTAGATCTGCAGCTGGGTGGGGGTGGTCTGCCCAGTGCAGCCCACTTAGGCTGCCCCAGAGCCACGAGCCCTTCAGTAGGGCAGACTCCAGACCCCAATGCTAAACGTCAAACCACCAGACTGTGAGCAAGTCTGTAGTCATGAGGGCACGTTCCTCAGAATTCTCTGAGCAGGTAGGGAGGCTGGGAAGCCATGCATGTCCCCACAGGCTCCTGTGGCAGGATGCTGGGACCTGGGTCCCCTCCAGGGCAGGGGCAACCCAACATGGCAAGCCAGCCTCACCTCCTTGGGGCCTCATAGTCCTCTGGACAGCTGACTTGCCCGCCCCTACCTTCACCAGGCACCAGGTGCAGAATCCCCAGTCTGAGGCCAAGCCCTGGGCCCCTCCTCACCCCTTTGGCTTTCTGGGCTGCACTTATTCCCCTTGGGTCCCAAAGCTTTCCTCGGCTAACATCTAGCTATTTACACAACCCCCTAAGCTTACATTTAACTTACTGTTTTTTTAATCGAAGGCATTTTGTCCATGATTCACTCCAGACTGAGGTGGAAACGCTTGCCAGGGGCCACAGCAGGGTCCTCCATCCGCACTTGTCTCGCACTTAACAAAGGGAAGGCCACCCCAGGTGGACACGATTTCATCTCTCACCACTGAAGATGAGAACCCCAAATGACTCAGCTTTTGTCTTACACTACAAGGAGAATTGTTAAAATAAGTGGGTGCAATCACATGGGGGACAGTGTTGCCCAATGTCCCTGTCACTGCAGAAGAAGGAGTGAGGTTACTCAAGTGCAGCTCTGTCCCCAACCAGGGTCCTGGGCATAAAATAACACTTACTACCTGTCTCCCCAGAGCCACCCCAGTATGAAAATCTACCAATTTCCCACTTCTGCCCAGATCATGGTCTTTGCTTTTGTGATCATGGGGCAAATTATTTTTTATAATATACATTGAAAACAAAAATCCAGTTACACCCAAAACTGAAGTCCATCAGGGTCTGCAGGGCAACAGTTATGCCCATCCCATAGGAGAACGGAAAATCAAACACCGCTAAGACACAGTGCTTAGGGGACTTCTTAGAACCACTTCTCCCTCCTGCCCTCTCCCTCCCCCCTC